>CM051388.1:6228141-6265561 GCA_028015245.1 Cardamine occulta | reverse complement strand
TTCAAAACTCGAACCAAAATGATCAATGGGAAACCTGGCGAACACTCCTAAATTGATGGTAACATAGTTGCTGACGTGTGACGGAAGATGATTATTTAGGGGGCATCTTCCTTCCAAAAGGACCCTATCTCTCTATTATTTTAAAAATGTAACAAAATCCGTTAAAAGATCTTTGAGAATCGAATTCAATCTGGGGTTATAGAGCTTTGTGTTCAAACAGGGCATTGCATACTTGACCCCAAAAGGAAACAAAATCCAATGAGACCAAAATAAATAATAAAGAATCGTAAATGGACGGTGGCAAATTTGGCGAATGAAAGGAGGTGTTAAGAAACAGTTTCGGTTTTAGTAACCGAAGGCGAAACCAAAAACATCGAACTTCGACAACGAGGTAACTCCGAAACCAAACGACTATGTCATTCCATGAGCCTTACGTGTTCAATATCAACACCTAGGCGAGTACCCACACTCACTTCACCATCGTCTGCACGTCTTGGATAAGCTAGGCCTTACTCATTGACATTGATGTCATCATGTGAATAATATATAATTCCTCGACCCTATAGGGTTCAGGCACCGAAGAAGCATGACTCGAATAAGCCATTTGATCAGTCGACTTACTTCCGAGATGTATACGCTGTTCTCTGTTCTCCGAAATTTCACAAAATCATACAAAGCTAGATGTAGCAAGCTTACCGGTTCAGTCTCATCCAAGTGTTAGGAGGATTCAAGAGGTGTTCTCGAAGGTTAGAGCTTTGGGGTCGTCTTCGTTGGAGAGTCGAGGACGGTGGTCCGCGACGGTCTTTCTTCCTCTCTCACCGAGCTTTATGGATGTTTAGGTGATGATCTCTTCAAATCTTCTTCTGAACTCAGCAAGCTCTTGTTTACCGGTGACGGTTTGATGGATGAGCTTCTTGAAGTGTCACTAAAGTACTTAGAGGTTTGTGGGGAGCCTAAGGGACGCGGCTTCGAGGATCAAGAAGAGTGTTCTTGAGCTTCAGTCTGCTTTGAAGGAGCAAGAAAGGAGGTAAGTTTAGCCTCCGAGAGTAGGCGTTGATTCTTACCTTTGCGTCGAGAAAAGATCAAGAAGAAGAACAAAAGTATATGGTAAGTATCGAAAGAGACAGACGCGTGTCTTTGCAGAGTATTGGTGTGATGGTGATGATCAAAAAAGAGATAGTGCTTTGGTTAGAGTGATGCAAGAGACGAGTGTAATGACTTGTTCTCGTGTTACGCTCAGTCTTCTCGTTCTTATCGTCGCCTAAAGGGTTAATGACTAAGAATCATCATTATCACAAAGGTTGGGGTATTGTTGTGAAGTTTGTGAAGAAAGGAATAGACCATCATCATCTGGAGAAAAGAGATCATGCAGTAAGGGCTTTTCTTGTCTCGAGCTTGAAGCTATGGAATCTGAGCTTGGGAAGCTTGCCCCTGTAATGACGACGAGAGAAGATCAAGAAGAGGAGAAAGAGACTAGTGAAGAAGTATGTGAGAGGATTCAATGTGCATTGGTTAGATCCGAAGGTGTAGAGGCAACCATGGAAAGAGCTGAAGGGGGACTTGAAAGATTGTTCAAGGTAATGATACAATCCGAGTCTCTTCTTAACATCCTCTCACTTAATTCAAAATGGATAAGATTCAATTTCTTGGTCTGGATTTGGAAATAAATTAGTTGCTCTTGACAAGGTCGATTGGTTTTATATCTTGTCTTTTTGTTTATTTGTTTCTTGTATGTTGAGAGAGAGTTTAAACATGCATCCATGTTTTAGAGGATATTGTGTTTGTTGCAAGTTTGTAACTCGTTCAGGTGTGAACAACTCTTGCTAAAGTTTTATGTCCTTATAAATATATGTATATATATATATATATATATCTAGTAAATTATCTATCTAAAAAAGAAATACGTTATTATTAACATATTATCCACAAATTGCGGAACAAAAAATCATCTATTGATTACAAAAAATGTCATGATGAATTTTTTTGGTATACTTTGACATATACTCTAAAATTGATAATGATGCAAATTTTGTGTTTTAAATAATTTTTCTTATGTTGGAGTGCCAACTTAATATGAGTGGGGAGTGGAGCCCCACATACAGTTGGCAGTAACCAGGAATGTAGTAATCTTAGTTTGATTTACACAATTCTCACATGGAAATCAAATAAGCAACCATATCAAATACTATCATTTTATTCAGTTTGTATTATAATTTATATTTCTAGACCTGGGGACACACATCAATAGCAACTGGTAGCAAAACATAATTCTTTGCATGGTGGCTTACAGAAGCCAAATCCTAGTAAGCAACTAGCGGTGGAGCTTCATGATGACAACAAATGTGAAGCAGCTACGGTGGACCTTCTTGATGCATCAAGTGTGGCTTAGAGTAGAGGTGGAGCTTCATGATGCAACAAGTGTGGCTTAGCTACCGGTGGACCTTCTTGATGCAACATGTGTGGCTAGGTGAGGTTGGAGCTTCATGAAGGCAACAAGTGTGAAGCAGCTATCGGTGGACCTTCTTGATGCAACAAGTGTGAGACCCAGGTAGAGGTGGAGCTTCATGAAGCAACAAGTGTGAACTTAGCTACGGTGGACCTTCTTGATGCAACAAGTGAAAAGTTTCTTCAGGTAACAGACGTTTCGAGCTCAAGAACTGTACCTCAGGATAGCATAACTCCACAACACCAAATATAATAAACATAAGTAATGCAATCTTTCTTTATCGATATACATATATATAATTTGATTGGAGCTATATATAAATAACTATTGTGTCAAACATTAAACTTACGGGTAAAAAGCTAAAAGCAGCGATGAAAGCAGATTTCAAAGACATTTCTCCCATTATCGTAGAAAGCTGGTCTTTTTTTTTTTGGTTTACGAATTACAATAACCTTGTGAAGATAACAATATCTGATATCTTGGACAAATGTATAACGCTTTTATAGAACAGAAAAGAATTTGGTATTGTGGCGAAAATAATATCACATTTTTATATATGGTAAAACTAATATTATTTGGAATGTCAAGATAAGATCTCCTAAAACTGGTAGACTATCATATAATCTAATCTATACACTTATTACCTAAGATTTCTATTGACTAAAGATGATAAGACCTTCAAAATATTGACTAATGATAAAGGAAAAAAAACAAGAAAAAAAGAGTTTGACAATCCAATTCCTAAGATTTGTATGTTTGACTCAAAATAAGCCCATGAAAAAAAATCGAGTCCATTACAGCCCAAGCCCATTGTGTAATCAATGAATCAGAGATGTTCAAAGCCACGGTGCTTGGGATGCCTTGGCTTAGGATGCTGGTTGGGTCGGCAACGTGTCTATGATACAACGGCTATATTTTGACATGGTCAAGATTTGTGTCCAGCTAATAAGCCTGATATCATAAGTCGGTGGGTTCTTGTGGGACCCAAAGGGCGTTACTTTCTAATTTCATCAGACCGTTACATACACACGCACACAAGTAGGCTGCTTCTTCTTCATCTTGATCTCCTGCTTCTGTGTCAGAGACGCGGTGGTGAAAAGATAATGACGGCGGCCGGAGTTGCCTCTGCGCAGACCAAGAAGCTTGTGAAGTTCAGTCTCTCTCTCTTCCGTCGTGGCTTTAGCTCCTCCAAATGGTACGCATTTTTAGTGCTTTAATGCTTCTGAGATTCCTAATTTCCCTCAATCTGGCTTCACTGCCCAGAAAAAAATGCAAAAGTTTAGGTCTTTTTAGTGTATTGATACTTGTTATCTCGAGAATCGATCTGGGCATTCTCAGTTTCTTACTTAGAAAACACAAAGCAAGAATTCTGGTCTGCGTTTGAGAGATTTCCGATCTGGGGTTTCTATGGATAAATTATCTGATGAAGTTTCTTAATTTTTCCGTGTCTTTTTTTGGGTATGTGATCGGAGAAAAGCAAAACGGCGGCGAAGATGGCTGTGGCTCGGATTAAGCTTTTAAGGAACAAGAGACAAGTTGTGGTGAAGCAAATGAGGCGTGACATCGCCGTTCTTCTTCAGTCCGGTCAAGATGCCACCGCTCGAATTAGAGTATTTCACTTTCCTTGTTCGCTTTTTTATATTTTTTTCTGCAATTTTCAATTCAATGAAGATTTGCTTTGTGATAATTTCAGGTTGAGCATGTTATAAGGGAACAAAACATTCAAGCAGCAAACGAGGTCATTGAGCTTTTCTGTGAACTTATCGTTTCTCGTCTCAATATCATTACCAAGCAAAAGTATGTTCATATCTATCAGTTTTTCAATTGTTTCTTTTACTTTACTTAAAATTGGCTTCTTATATATGCATTTGGCTTTCTTTTAGGGAATGTCCTGTGGATCTTAAGGAAGGTATTGCTAGTTTGATTTTTGCTGCGCCTAGATGTTCTGAAATTCCAGAGCTTGGAGGTCTTAGAGACCTCTTTGAGAAGAAATATGGGAAAGATTTTGTATCTGCTGCTACTGAATTGCGTCCTGGCTGCGGCGTGAATCGCATGGTAACTAAATTGTTCATGTTTCTGATTAGTTTAACTCAAGCAGTGATTCATATTCAGATGCAACATGAAATCTTGAACTTGTTTTCTTCTTTCTTCTGCGTTTGTAGTTGATTGATAAGCTTTCGGTTAGAAATCCCGCGTGGAGTATTCAAACTGAAAATCATGAAGGAAATTGCTAAAAATTTCAGGTTGATTGGGACACTACAGAGACAGAACAGGAACTTCTCAAACCTCAAGAAGAAAGCATTGTATGTTTCTTAATCTCCCTCTCAACTTCCTCTGTTTTTTTTTCAAAATCAGAATCCTAAACACATTGTATGTGTTCTTCTTGTATGGACAGGATGGACCACGGCGTTTGTTAGCGCCTCAAGCTTACCGGTTAATCGTGCAGCTCACGAGGGCATTCATCCTACCAAAGCAGTGCCGAGGTATTTATGCATTCCAATCTTTTTGCTTCAACAATGTTCAAACAAGGGCTCAGAATAATTAAGTCTTTTTGTTGTTTTGCTAATCAGATCGAGTAGTAGCGCAAGCATCAACACGCATTATGATGACACTGAGTCAGTAGCAGAAGCAGCCACTGAATTAGCCAAACAGGCTGTTGCAGCAGCACAAGCAGCCTCCTTATTAACTACCAGGAGAGACACCACCAAGGAGTTCTCTGTATCTTCCGATCATTCAACAAACCAGAAGGATTCACAGTACATGGATCATCATCATCATCCAGGTTCAAGAAGACAATCTAGTGACTCGAAACAAGCTCCTACTACGCAAAACCATCTGCAGAAAACAGAGGAATCGGTAGAAGACATAGCTACAACAATCCTGGGACTAATGAATCTGAACACGAGGAAGACTATACGAAGACCGAAGCAGAAGCAAAGGAAACAATGAGGAGGAGGCACAGTTACAACTCTCCATCACTTCCTCATCCTCCTCCTCCTGCAACTTATGAGATCAAGTTTGATGAGTCAGACTACTACGAGGAAGAGACAGAGCCAGAAGAAGGACCATCACAGGGTCGTGTTTCTTCCCTGCCGCCAAACCGAGGCACCGCCTCAGGCTCCTCAGTCCAGACGGGACTCAAGCGGTGACCATGTTCATCCAAAACTGCCTGACTATGATATGTTGGCTGCACGTTTTGAAGCAATCCGAAGCAGTAAAGGGCCGTTGATCTGAAGCAGTATGACTGCTATATAAATAGAAAGAAATCACGTATGGGATAATGCAATTTCGTGTTTAAATTCTTGTGTATGAAGGAAGGTTGAAGAAGAAGAAGAAAGAAGCATTTTACTAAAATAACGGTTCGGTTTTGTTGTGATCTTGTCAATCAACAAAGAAACACCTCTTTCGTATCAGCTTTAGAATATTTTAATATATACAAAAGTATCTGGTTCTGGTGCAAGTTTCAAATTTCATCAAAGTTCATTAAATCAATTCATTTTGGTTTATCTTTACTTCTTTTCGGTTCAGATTTCTTTAGCATAAAGAAATCTCATTTTTGTGCCTTGAACAAGGAGAAATAACTTCATCAATTACAACTCTGAGAGAACTCGTCGATTAATTCAAAGATGGGTGAAACTGAGTGGACTTCGTGTGATTTACCAGAAGAACTCGTCGGTTTAATCGCCAACCGTTTATCAAACAACATCGAGCTCCGCCGTATCCGTGGCATCTGTAAACCCCTGGCGTTCCGCGGTTGCAACAAAAAAGCGTTTCCCCAACCGCTTTCGACGCAATCGTGCTTCCTTCACCAGGCAGAAAAGGACTCATCTCTTACCCACCTCTTTTTTCCATGTAACTCTTCCTTCTTCATGTTCTTCCAAAGGATGGCTGATCAGAACCAGACATGTCTCCAAAAAATCCAGAAAGAATAATATCTTGTCTCCTATCTCGTGGAGTATTGTGGAGATCTATGCGTTGTTCATCGGTTATGTAAGAGATTTCGTGTAGAGGAAGCTTATATCCATTGGTTTTAAGGTGTTTAGGGTGGATGAGGGTTTGGCAGAATGGGTTAAGGTTAGTTCCTTGGGAGACAAGGTACTCATTGTGGCTGTGGACATTTGTTTTCGGTTGTAGCCTCCGAGTACTATGGATGTTTGGCGTACTGATGAAGAAAAATTGAGGAGACGAGAGAAGGTAGAAAACGTGAAAGTGTTCAAGGCTTCAAGCTTTTGAAGATGGGAGTTGTCGGAGTTGTTTTCACATGTTCTCTCTGGCCTCCCTTTCTCTGGAAAGAGTAATTGTTTTCACAATGTTCTCTCCTCGCTTTCTCTGAAAATATTAATATAAGTATATGAAATTCGAATCTTATGTATTGCGTATATGTAATGTGTCATGTGTTCTTGTAAAATTTAGGAAGCCTAATTAAAAAGCCAAACTAGAGATGGAAAAAAACATTAACAAACAAACAAAAACTAAAATATAAACATTGAATAGAAGATAATAATAAAATAATTTTTTTTTTTTGAAATCCTATGTAAATATATGGTCTCATTAGTATTATAAATTAATAATTATATATATATGTATATATAAGATAGTATACTAATATATGGTTTTAGTGTCTTTAAAAACTCAATATTGTTAGACTTCGTCTCTACCTTTTATTGTATCAAACAATTGTTGTGTTGTGTTTTGAGTTGTAGTATCATTTATGACTTCACCATCAAGGTATTCAACATTCTTATAAATTTTCAATACCAGAATATATATATCATTGTATTTTTTATAGTTTTCTAGGTTGTTAAAATAGAATAGTTGAAGTCATTATTCATAAATTTAAATGTATGCATGTTGTTGTCAGAAATGAATTTCATCAGTAGTTTTGTTACTTAAAGTCAAAAAATTTTCTTGATTATAAATATTAACTATTTAAGTCAAAACTGGAAAATTATAGCATCCAAAACATTAATTTTATTTATATCAACTTACCTCCCCTTAAAATTTTGAAAAATTTATAGTAAAATTTTAAATGATAAACTAATTGAAACTAATCTCTATATAAATTAATATCACTATAAATTAATAAAATATCAAAGTCCCAACATTATTAATTTATAGAGGTTTTAAATAAAAAACATTAAATTTTGGTCAAATCAAGAATTGGAAATTTAATTGTAATGACCAGAAATAATGTTTAATTTATAAATTAATTGGGTCAAGATTCAATGCATACATGAAAAATTACAAAAAGTTTATTTTCCTATTCATTGTAGGTAAGGATACTTTCTGTTGACCCAAGAAAAGGAAATATTTTTACTATAATTGACTCTCTTTCCATGTCAAATTTAGAGTATATATATACATACATAAAATCATATTCTTTTCAATTATTATCTAACGAATATCTCAAACGATTTACAAGGAAAACAAAAACCTAAGAGAGAGGCATAGAGATGAGTAAAGTAGTCGAGTGGTCTGATTTACCTGAAGATCTGGTTGATTTAATAGCCAACCATCTCTTCTCCAGCGTCGAGCTTCGCCGAGTCCGTGGCATCTGCAAACCGTGGCGTTCTGCGGTTGCCCGCAATAAACGTTTCCCCAACCATCGCAAACGCCTTTGTAGACGCTTACTTTCTCCTTACGATGAAAATCCGTGTTCACTCTCTCCCACTGCTTTCTTCCGTGTGGTTCTCTCGTCATGTCCGAACAAAGGATGGCTTATCAAAACACAACATGCCGAAGAAGAAGAAGAAGAAGAAGAAGAAGAAGAAGAAGAAGAAGAAGAAGAAGAAGAAGAAGAAGAAGAAGAAAAAGAAGAAGAAGAAGTAGTAGTAGTAGTAGTAGTAGTAGACGTAGTAGTAGTAGTAGAAGAAGATGTCTCTGAATTCCGTAAAAATCTCCTTTCCCCTCTCTCTCGTCTCTTCATAAAGTCTTCCGACAAAACCCTAGATCTTTTGGAGTTTACGGTCTCGGAGATCCATCAATCTTACGGCGTTAACTTTGAGGATTTCAGATTCATGTCGTATAGAAGTGTTCTCGTGGACAATCTGGTTTTCGCGGTCGATTGCAGCAAGAAAATCTGGTGGTGCAATAGTGGAGAAGGTAGTAATCATGTCTGGACAAGAATTTTAGATGAAGATGCTAAATATTTCTCAGATATTATAGTCCACAAAGGTCAAATCTATGCTTTAGATTTGACAGGTGCAATTTGGTGGATTAGATTATCTGATCTCAACATTTTTCAATACGGACTTTCAACTCCAATGGACTACTATGAAATCGATGATTGCAAAGACAAGAGGCTTGTGGAGTATTGTGGAGATCTATGCATTGTTCATCGTTTCTGTAAGAATTTTAGAGGTAATGTCCAGAGGACCGTTGGTTTTAAGGTTTATAAGATGGACGTGGAATTGGTTGAATGGGTTGAGGTAAAGACTTTGGGAGATAAGGCTTTGATTATGGCAATGGATAGTTGTTTCTCTGTCTTGGCTGGAGAGTATTATGGATGTTTGGAAGATTCCATCTATTTTATAGATGAGGAAGAGGAAACAAATATTAAGGTGTTTAAGCTTGGTGATGCTAGTATTTTAAACATGGTGGAGTCTTCTTCTGAGACTTGTTTTCAGATGTTTTCTCCTCCTTTCGCATGAGTTTTATTTTGTTAAATGTTTCTTATTATTATTATTTTTGGTTCAACTTTTGTGTTTCTTAATTATTTCTTGTTTTGTTTAATTACTTGCTGAGTAAATTGAGAACTTCCAAGAAAAACGCACAAGTATATCGAAATTTGCATACTTGATAGTTGATAGTTCCTTTTCATTTTATTTTATTTTTTCTATGTCTTTTTCATGAAAGTTAAAACGACTTGTTCATTGATAACGGTTTAAAACGACGCAGCAGGTGTCACGCGCCTTATGGCCGGCCGTATGGCCCATATCAATTGGCAATTAGTAAACCAGAAATCGATTACTGAACCGGGAATTACAATAGTTTCGGGATGGTTTTTCTTTTAATGTCGGCCGATCAATTAACTTATGGTTAGTCTGGTTAGGTTGAGTCAATTTGGTTTGGTAATCGGTCATGCAGATTTCAGAGGGAAGCAATTGGAAGCTATTCAAGCTGTTGTATCTGGTAAGTGCATAACATACGACTTTTCTCTTATTAGTCCTGAGAAAATTGGAATGATTATTTTTGAAAATTTGCGCTTCTGTATGCCATTGATGAGATTAGGAAGGGATTGCTTTTGCTTAATGCCAACGGGAGGAGGAAAATCAATTTGTTATCAGCTACCTGCACTTGCTAAACCTGGAATCGTGCTTGTTGTTTCTCCTTTGATTGGTAATTTGTTTTTTTCCCTGATTCATGATTCATGAATGGTGAATTTGTGTTTTGATTGGTTTCTCTAACTATTTGTTTTGTTTACTCTCTTCATCTTTTGTGTTTACCTTCTCAGCTTTGATGGTAAGTGAATTGTTCCTTTTTTGTGTGTTCTTCTCTTTTTAAGCTTTCTTGTTAATGGACTTTGAAACACCATTCTTTGGTTCTCTTTGCTAAAGGAAAATCAAGTAATAGCGCTCAAGGAGAAAGGTATTGCTGTTGAGTATCTCTCATCCACCCAAACTACATGTTAGGAACAATGTGATTTGGTTCTCTCTATATATGCAACCTACTTCTAATCTTTGTCTATTATCTAACCTCTTTGACCAATACCCTTTGTTAAAATTCAAAATTCATGCCATGTGTTTTGCTATAACATTGATAAACTCACTTGGATGATTGTTTCACCTCAAGTGTTTTTGTGTTGGATGAGCCAAATTATCATTTCTTGTATTTATTATATTGTTTAATCTCCTTGAATGTGATTCTTGACTTTGGTTTTTAGATCCATGAAGACCTTGATTCTGGAAAACCCTCAGTAAGATTGCTGTATGTTACTCCAGAATTGATTGCGACGAAAGGATTTATGTTGAAGCTGAGAAAAATCCATTCCAGGGGTTTACTAAACCTGATAGCTATAGACGAGGTAAAATCCTTGGAATGCCTTTACAAGAGTTAGCAAGAAAGCTTAAAGTGTTGAACCTGAATGTTGGTTTTAACTTTCTCAAGTGTTATGTATATTTCAGGCACATTGCATCTCATCATGGGGCAACGACTTCAGGTTCGTTATTGGTGATTGTGTAAACATTCTTTTCCATGGGCGCTTACTATAGTCTAACTTGTTTTGTCATATTACAGACCTAGTTATCGTCAACTATCAACCTTGAGAGATTCTTTGGCAGATGTTCCAGTGTTGGCTCTAACTGGTACTGCTGCCCCCAAGTGATTTTCTGTTTCACTGCAATATTATTAGAACATGTGTGTAAATTGTAGATCTTTTCTCAACAGCAATTTTTTGTAGGGTACAAAAGGATGTTATCGACTCCTTGAGTTTGAGGAATCCTTTGGTCCTCAAGTCTTCTTTCAATCGCCCAAATATCTTCTATGAAGGTTCCCCTTTGAGCTATTCATTTTTGTATGATATTTTCTCTTTGCAAACTATTATGTGGTATTCCCAATATATATATATATATATTTTGCTGGTGCAGTTCGGTACAAAGATCTTTTAGATAACGCTTATACTGATTTGAGCAACTTGCTCAAGTCATGTGGAAATATTTGTGCAATTATCTATTGCCTTGAGCGTACAACCTGTGATGACTTGTCTGTTCATCTTTCCAGTACTGGGATCTCTTCTGCTGGTAAAAAACATCCCTTCTACCTCTATCTGCTTCAATATTGAGCCATAACCGCTGACATTTGGTCTTTATGTTTACAGCCTATCATGCAGGACTCAATAGCAAACTGAGGAGTACTGTTTTAGATGATTGGCTGTCCTCGAAGAAGCAAGTAATTGTTGCCACAGTGGCTTTCGGGTATGAATAACTCTGTGACTTACCTTGCGTTTGGGTCCTTGGTTTATTATGATCATCTTCTTTGCGTCTTATTATGTTTGGGAGCTCTTGGGGCACCTGGTAAACGCTCTAATGGTTTTTCTACAGAATGGTAAACAAAGATTTTTTTCTCACGTTGCATTTTTTAATTTTTTCACTTCTGATGTACTGTAGCATGATGAGATTTCTGACTTTCTAGGGTATAGATAAGAAGGATGTCAGAATGGTTTGCCATTTTAATGTTCCAAAATCAATGGAATCTTTCTATCAAGAGTCTGGTAGAGCAGGTCGGGATCAGTTACCCTCAAGAAGTGTATTATACTATGGTGTAGATGACAGAAAGAAAATGGTAATGTAAATATGGTTATGACAGTTTTTGGCTTCATAAATTTCTTTGATTTGTAAGTTCTCTAACTTACTTTACCAACTCTTTGCTAGGGATTTCTGCTAAGGAACTCGGAGAATAAGAAATCCCCATCCTCAAAAGCCTATATCTGACTTTGAGCAGGTAAATGCTTTCTTGTTTCTTTCAGGCTTTGTATTTTAGTTGAAACTTATTCTTATGCCTGCTGCATGCATTTAGATTGTGACATACTGCGAAGGTTCTGGATGCCGAAGAAAAAGGATTCTTGAAAGCTTTGGTGAAGAGGTGTGACTTGTATTTTCATGATTCATGATTCAAATCCCTTAAACGTTCCATTAAATTGAACTGCTGAATTTCTTGTTTTTTAAACAGTTTCCTGCGCAGCAATGTACAAAAACGTGTGATGCATGTAAGCATCCAAATCAAGTTGCTCATTGCTTGGAGGAGCTCATGACTACTGCCTCCCGAAGACACATTTCTTCTCGAATATTCATCTCCAGGTTTTGCCTTTAACCGCATCTAAAAGCACAGCGAGGTATACAGAGTCTAACAGATCTCTGTGTCTATTCTTTTGCAAGCTCGAATGATAAGACCAATGAGGGACACTACTCCGAGTTCTGGAATCGTAATGAAGATGGAAGCAATTCTGATGAGGAAATATCAGATTCAGATGGTAACTCTCTTGATATTTAGTGCATGCATTCCCAATATTTTTGAATAAAACTTCTTATTGCCTAAAACTTTTAAACTCATGTGTTGATTCATCTACACCCAGATGGCACTGAGGCTGCCAAGAACTTAGCAGGACCTAAACTTTCAAAAAAGTTGGGACTAGACGAGAAACTGATTTTACTGGAGCGAGCTGAGGAAAAGTACTACGAAAGGAATAAACAGGTTTGGTAAAAGATTCACTTTATCTTCTTTAGAAAGAAAAGTTTAACATCTTTCTTCTAGTTTAACTTACATAGCCTAATCGAACTGTTGGCAGGTCAAAAAGTCCGAGAAGAATGTAATATCTAAAGCATTAAGGGAGTCGAGCAAGCAGAGACTCTTGGATGAGTTGACACGAGTACTTCAGCTGCTCACTGGTGTAGACGAGTAAAAATATCTAACATCCTCTTTAAGTATTTTCTAGGTTAAGAAGCTTATAGGCCTCATTAATTGGAACCCGAAATCAATACTTTGCAGAATTGATTCCCAAAAAGCATCCGAGTTTCTTGAAAATGAGTGCTATACAAAATATAGCAAAGCAGGGAAATCGTTTTACTACTCCCAGATAGCAAGTACTGCGAGGTGGTTAGGAACCGCAAGCAGAGATGAGTTAATCACCCGACTTAACTCTGTGGTCAGGTTGGCTAGAGAAGAAGAGCCACTAGGAGAGCCTTTGTTGGTGACTGAACCGGCCGAGAACATAGAGGAAAAAGTTGGCAAGATTAACACGGCCGAGTCAGGGGTTGATGAACCGATACAACAGCCAGTGGTGAGTCCGAACTGTTCGCCTATAAGGCTTCCACAAGTTCCATCATTCTCAGAGTTTGTTAACCGAAGAAAAATGAAGCATAACAGATCAATAGATAAATCTTGTGAAGGTCTTGATGACAAGAAACCGGCAAAGATAATGAAGTTACAATGACATGTGGCTAAAATCCATCGGATATTTTGTTGACTAGACATCAACGTTTTCCCCTTTTGTTTTGTAGTGTAGCTATAGGCCCATTGTCTCGTAAAGTCGTAACATATTCTATCATAGTGTTGCACCCGGTCGAATAAACTTACTGAAGCTACACTATATCAAAGCTTAACTACTTTGATGTTGTGTGAAAATGGCTAAGACCTTAATAAAGTGTGATGAAGATCCCGTATCTTAATTGAAATCAAATCGTATTAAGTATCAATCAACACTAGACTAGATTTGGTTCTCTTATGGTAAATATTTTAACCACATCGTAATCCTAGAATTAGGAAACTATTGGCTGTGTACAAATTAAAGCTGGCATCTTTTTTTTTGTTTTAATTCCCTTAATCATCTAAGAAGGGACTCTTATTACATTCACATACGACATACCCATGTACATTTTCCACAAACTCACAACCACCGCACACTAAAGAAAAGATCTACTAATTTCTTAAAATAAAGATTAAGAAACAAGTAATTAAAAAAGGATATAAAGAAAAATCTAAAGATTCTCTCTCTTTCCTTATCCAAACGCCACCTGCTTTCATTTCTTTTCCGTAAAAAAACGCTACTAATTTCAAAAAGCACACCTATTTGTCATCTTTATTCGTATATTATATGGTTTATAAGATACGATTTTCGAGATCTGGTGGGTGGGTGGGGTTTTAGGCTATGAGATACACCTCATTGAGAAACTGGAGACTGATGAATCAACGGTGGCTCCGGCGAAAATCCTCGCGTGATCGCTCTCTTGACCGTAATCCATCATCGGACGGTATTCAAGATCGTCGTCGTGGTCGTACACAAACTCCGGCATCTCTATCTCGTTTCTCCTAACATGTTCCCATAAATAATCCACTCTGCTTATGTACCTCAGCTTCCCATACAACCTACCGTAGCCAATCACCACACCAAAACCAATTAATTAAACCACGTTTTTCAAATTTTTAGTACCAAGAAAAGTCGCCGGTAACTCACCCGCCGGAGAACAGAAATCGGCCGCAAGTGGCGAGGAAGAGACGTGATTGAAGGCCTGGGTGAAGGAAGTAAACCTCCTGGAGATTGTCTCTGACGTTTACTGGAATCGCGTCGTAGATCGCTCGTAAAGCTGAGATTCCCGGGAAATTCTCACTCCTTTGTACGCCGGTGTGGACGTAAAGCACGGCGAATGGTTTTCTTCCTAAGCGAGGAAAGATCTTCTCTTCTAGATACTTTTTTAACACATCCAGTGACAAAAACCGAGCTGATTTGAGAAAATTCAAATTAGATTCCAAAAATCAGCTTAAAAAGAAAAACAGAGGAAATCGAAAAAGAAGAAGAAAAAGACAGAGCCGATTGTATCAGTACCTGGAAAGAATTTGCCGATGATCCGAAGGATCTTACGGCCGCGTTTGTCTCTGCCATGGATCTTGAAGATCTCAAGCTTCTCAATCAGCTGCTCTTGCTCGATCTCCGAAATCTGAGTGCTCATCGCTTTTCTCTTTCTCTCTTTAGCTTCGTTAATGAAATCAGTAGAACTAACAGAACAAGTGTGACGAGTGAAGATGATGAACTGACGATGATTTTAAAAAGGGAGAGACTAAAATAAATAAATTAATTGGGGGTATATGTGAGAAACGACGGGCTCTTGCGAATATTCTTTAGCATCTTCCTTTTAACATGATCTTTCTCACCTCTTTGTGGGTCCTACACTCAATAATAGGCCGCCCTTTCTTTTCTTTCTTCTTAGGACAACTAATCTGGTCCTTCCGTTTTCTCTCCATCCAGCGGCTCCTGCTCTTCTTCCTCTTTGCCCGCGCGCCCACTTATGCTTTACGTTACGTCTCACCGCACCGTTGAATATTTGGGATAAGAAGATATAGGCTATTGAGCAAGGACTTAATCAAATCATTGCTTTTCTAACACCTTGCAATATATTAATACGCTTGCAATATATCAATACGGGTCTCCCTATTCATATCTAATAAGAATCTTTTAAAAGATAATTAAAAACTTTATCAAACGGATAAGAATGGCGAAATCTGTGGCTCATTACCATTGACAAATACCGAGGAGTCATATCAAATAATGAAGAATACCGAGGAGGCACATGGAAGGAAAATATTTTTAGGGGCACCAAACATAGTTTTCTATGTACTGTATATCCCTTACACCGATGTACATACATCTAGATATGTAATATACACGCATATATCATATATATACAAATACACATATGAGTGACTCTTACATAAAGCTCATTCCCAGGCATTTGATACACACAAGGTCACACTACCAGATCCAGATGACTGCAGATTCTAAAATTACAAGTAGAACCTAACAATTTTTGGAACCTAGGAATCTTCATTTGATAAATAGTGATTCTCTTGTGAAGGCTAAGAGATATATCATGAATTTATAACCTTCTACGGCAATTATAAGCACTTTAATCACTTGCATTTGCACAGACCACCCTATAGTTATCAGGATCAAGAAAAGAACATTCACGGATTCACCTAATATTTTCTGCAACGATACAAAATTTACTGAAGCTGATTGGCCTCGTTTGCCTGATCAAGGCTGAATCCAGACATCTCCGCTAGTTCAGCGAGTTCTACTTCTCCACTTAAGACCTAATTAGATAATAAAAGAGGTGAAATAGGAACTGACATGTGATGAAATGTACCTAAGGATTCACAGGATTTACTCACCTTATCATTTATTATCCATGTCGGGAATCCTTCGATCCCAGCATCTGCACATGCCTTGAATATCTTAGTTCCTTTCTTATATCCTTCGGGGAAACATTCCACGTAATTCAGTAGTTTTGCCGCTTCTCTTCCAAACATCTATAAATAGATGGAACTTACAATGAACATAATAAAGCTATGAAACTGATTCTTGACAAACCAATGATGAATGAACTAACTACCTCTTTTTGCTCTAAGCAGTGAGAACACCAGAATGCTCCATACATTTTTGCTCCAATGGAGTTTAGATGTTTGGCTAAAGCAATAGCATAAGGGCTCGAAGATGCAATGATCTCTGTTAAATAATATGGCAGTTCAATGTCACCTGAGCTGCAAGGAGTCAAACCAAAGACATATTGGGGTTAAAAAGATTTGACTCATTCATTCTCGGGCAGCTATTTGCTCACTACTTGTTACAAAGGACTAAATTTGCCAATGACCTCCCGAAAGAAAACTAAGAATTTAGATTATACCGTGAAGGGATTGGTTGAGCAGTACTGTAAAAAGCAGTCAAGGAGGTAACTACTATGATTGCTAAGCATATCTGCAATCCTATAACTTGCTGTATCTCTTGCAACTTCACATCCTACCACAAGCATGGAGTACATATAGATATCCTAAATTTATAAGTTATCTTGAGTCGAAATACAATATATCCAGAATATAAAAGAAAAGGAAACAAAGGGATACCAACCGTTACAGAGAAGAAAAATAGACTAAATGATAAGAACGCAGACACCAGACAATACAGGCACGATGATCCTGAGAGTTTTGTACCAAGGATATACAGGAAATATGCACTAGCAGATGCCATTGCACTCGTGATCCCAAATAACGCAAAACGCCCATTGGTCTTACTGATTCCAAAAGGTAGATTCCCTTCCCCAAGCTGTGCACTTAGAGCTGTTACTAAGCCATACATAATGAATCCAATCATTGGGAGAGGAACACCTGGCAAAACGTAAAACGATTTTCATTGAGTTCAGCTTTCAATCATAATGTTGGAGGATTCCAGTTAATAAGAAAATTCTGTGCCAAGAAAAAGCCGGAGTAAAGGACAAAGAAAAAAGACAAAAGCACTACATAGAGTGGAGTGAAGAATGCTACTAAAACTTAACAGTTCTATGCATACTAAAGCAGTGAAGCTCCCCAAATGATATATCTTCTAGTACTGATTCACAGAGATTTCTCCACCAACCCCACAACCTCAACCATAGCCAATGAATGAAAAGAGGTTTACACGAATAAGAATCTAAAACTAAGCTACCTACATTTTTCCAGGTTTAGTCAAAACAAACACAAATTACTGAAACTCTAGAGTCAGCCAAGACTGCCTAAATTCAAAATTCTATTGCAAAATCCAAACCGGAACTATGTAAATCATAAAGCGATCGAAAATACCGAAAACGACGGCATAATCGCTGTTCAGGACATCTCCACAAGTGCCACCACCAATAGGGCAAAACACATCGGAGCCAGTGACCTTGAGGTAAGTCAAATACGCGGTGTCTAACATCCCAATACCGCCGAGTGCGGTGAACCATTCATATGTCGAACTGTTAATAGTAGATACTTCACTTGTGGACGACGATGAGGAAGAAGACAGCGATGGCGCCGAATCCTCCCCATTTTCCGGCTCAGATGAAGAGCATTTGATCGGATTCACCGGAAATCTCCGGCCAGAGACCTAATTGAGAGCATCTGACTTCAAATGACCGAGCACACTACCATCACAGAAGAAATGGATGACAATGATTTACCTCGAACAGTCTCGGATAAAGAGTTAACGACGGAGGTGGAGACTCACGGAAGCCGAAACAAAACTGACAAGATGACACAGTGACAAACTTCGCCATCATCGTCGTGGAAATCTTGGCTTATGACCCGGAAGAATCGCTATACCACCATTGTTAACTTCATCTTGGCTTCCACCATGGCAGCCACTTGTTTCAGTATTGGGCCTGAGGCCCAAATTTATTAATTTGGACTAATAATCAACCACTTAAGATTGGGCCTTATGGTCTCCTTATCCATCCGACTCAGCAAGTTATCCTATTCAACACGACTCACGAGGCACCGAGTTGGAACTTATCATGATCCACGCATGGCTTACATTTTGGAATCGACTTGGTACATAATTGAATTTATCCGTAGTAGGATGGTGACTCAAAATATTGGACATAACTGGCTGACGTGGCTTACATACCCTTGTGTCTGTATATAACACGGAAGAGAAGTAAGTAGCCTCAAAGCATTATCAAGTGAAGTTTTAAAGAAGAAGAAAATGGAAAATATGGTTTTGAACACACATGCACGAATTGGAAGCTGGTCATCGGCTATTTCTGCACCTCTACAAACGCGTCGATCTTTCAAGTGCCAATTACCAACACGAAGAGGTCTAATTGTCGCAGATCTTCAAAACTCAAACTTCCGATGGTGAGAACAACCATCGAAATCTCTTGTCTCTCTCTATCCGATTTGGATTATGAAAAGATTATTAAATATGAGTTATAACTTCTTGTTGAAGGAGGAAAGCAACGACCACGAGAGCAAATGTTGCAGCAGAGGCAGTTAGAATTCCTACATCAGTACCTGTAAGAGTGGCGCGTGAGCTAGCTCAAGCAGGATACAAATATCTTGACGTGAGGACACCAGACGAATTCAGCATCGGACATCCGTCTAGTGCCATCAACGTACCTTACATGTACAGAGTCGGATCAGGTTTTTCATCACCGACCTTTAGATTCTTATGAAAAAGAGTTATAATGAAGAACTTTAAACTAACACCAAGCCAAAAAAACGTTGCAGGAATGGTCAAGAACCCAAGTTTTCTTAGACAGGTCTCGTCCCACTTCAGGAAACACGACGAAATCATCATCGTATGTCTCAATTTTGGCAATTTTGACATCAGAAACAATCCCCATTTTTCTAACATCTTTGAGATGCATAAAAACTATGACAGGGGTTGTGAGAGCGGGCAAATGTCTTTCATGGCTTCAACTGATCTTCTCACTGCTGTAAGTGTGATTTACTTCTGCTTATATAGCTTAGTGGTAGAATCGGTTAAAACTGTTGCCTGATTTGGGACAAGCGGTTTAATGGTGCCGCGTGTACAGGGCTTCACGGCGATCACAGACATTGCTGGAGGATATGTCGCTTGGACAGAGAACGAGCTGCCAGTAGAAGAGTGAATACAAACGTGAGTTATTATAAATAAATTCTATAAATGTTCGCAACACAAGTGTTTATGTTTTTGATTGAATCGTTCTCTACCAATTAATAAATAGTAATGCAACGAAGAAAATCATAACCGCTCTCAAAAAATAACTTTTCTTTTATTTGATTCGCAAAAGCAAGTCAATCGCAAAAGGAAACTGTTAAAAAAATTATACATGGAGAAAAAGAGTGAGGTTGGAAGAAAATACTCTACAGTTATAATGAGAAACCTCACAATTAAACAGAAAACCTGTACAAAGCAAGACGAGAAGTGAGCAGAGTTCTATCAAACCGAAAGTTTCAGCGCAATGGAGGGTATCAGTGATGGCCTTTTCTGAAGCCTGAAAGATACCCACCATGTTTGTCCTTGTGCCGCTCCTCTTCTCCAACCTGGTGGTTTCACAACATATAATTGCTCAGAATCGCGTTGTCACGGGTTTATGTGGACCGAGAGATACAATGCTAAAGCAATTACCTCGTGGATTAGTTTGCTAAGCACTTCTATGATCTCTGCAAAATTGGGTCTTTGAGCTGGGTCTTGCTGCCAGCATTTCTCAAGGAGTTCAGTCAGTTTTGGGAGTGTTTGCTTCGGAATGTTTGGTCGAAGTCCCTGTAAAAGAATTACGAGTCATTTTGTTAAAGCCTCTCAATAAAGCACGAGGAAAAAAAGGTTTAAAGTCCTATAAACCTGATACCTTTTGGACAACGCCAACAGCAGCTTGTAGTGGAGTCAAGTGAGAATATGGGACCTGTTTTCATTCATTATACACCAGAAAGAAAAAACAGTGTCAAACGCAGAACTTAACGTGTTTAGCAAATTTTACAAACCAAATCTAGAGAGAGAAAACTAAGAGTCTTACTTCCCCAGTTAAAAGTTCCCAAAGCACAATTGCGTAACTGAAAACATCTGCCCTATGATCATAAGGTTTGTGCTCAATGACCTGAGTTCAGAAAGTATATTGTCACAGACAGGTCATAAGTTTCATGTACTCCAAAAGTATGGAAAGCAAAAAAAAAAAAGAAAAAAAAAAACCAGCAGTCATACCTCTGGAGCCATCCATCGGTATGTCCCTGTTTCAGCTGTCATGACTCCTGACTCAGTCTGCACTCTGGCGACCCCGAAATCAGCAACCTTGACAACCTGTTCAAAATTTTGGAGAATCTAAGACATGTACTTTTACTCTTGTAAAAAATGAAAAGAGTTTGAGGAGACAAAAAGAGCAAAATAATTTTTTGTAAAATTACAAGCAGAAGTACTACATAAACAGTGACCATTGAATGCTGAAAGCCTACATGATCAGTGGGACAGTGGCCAAAGATAGAGGCTTACTTCATGCTCGTCCATAAGAAGATTAGCAGTCTTAAGGTCTCTATGAATAATATTGTTTTGATGCAGATAATTCATTCCTTTTGAGATGTCAAGTGCTACTTTGAGTAAAGTCTGAATTTTAAAAACGCCTTTCTGTTTGTGAAGAAAATCATAAATGCTCCCTCGAGCCATGAACTCTGATACAAAAGGACAAAATCAGTCAAGACCATGACTACATATGAAAACCAAAACTAGAAAATGAGATGTTATGGAATTTACAAAGAAATAATAAATCTACATAACCTCATTGTCCTGCTGAGACAATTTCCCTCCAGGCATGCAGATATAGAAAATGCAAAAAAAAACTATCCACATAGAACTAGTCAGAATCTACTGAGAACTTACCCGTCACGATGCAGAGGTTTGGAGATCGTGTGCATGCACCGATAAATTGGACAACATTTTTATGTCGGACTTTCCTACAAATAGAGAAAGTATCAGTAAGAACCATGAAATGGATATTCAGAGTATTATTAGAATTTTTTTAAAAATACTATAAGAATATAAGTAACAATAAGAATCAATTGCAGCATACCTCATTATATAGACTTCCTGAGAAAACTCTCTGAGTATTTCTGCATTTACACGCTCAGGCTTTAGAATTTTGATTGCTACTTCCTGACTACAATAGGTTCCTTTATACCTGCATAGCCATCAAAAGTATATATCCGTTAACTTCCTACGATTGTATAAGAAAAACTAATAAAGATGTTTGGAATGATAGAACTCACAGTTCCCCGTAGGATCCACATGCCACTTTTTTTTCAATCTTGAGCTGCTTCATATCAATTTCCCACTCATCAGTTCCATCCGTAGGAATTTCAACACAAGCAGGAACTAGCTCGTTGGTTGATTTGTCATGCTCAAAGAAAGTAATAGATTTCTGTTTTGAACAAGGTTGATCCTGCAGAGCAGCCAGTGTGGAATATGGAGACAGGAGAACTATCAAAAATTGATGCAAAAAACATAGCAGCAAAGCATCAGTACACCGTCACACTAAGTTTTGGATCACGAGCCAATGCTAAAACATTACTTGCATTTTCAGAATTCAACTTGAGAATGTGGCATGCAGAAAATATGAGGAATCTCATGAAGATAAGAAATTCTAAAAGATACCTTAAGCTTCCTTATCTCCTTCCTCAATGCATCTTTTAGACCTTCTGTTTCCTAAATTTCCAGAAGTCGTCAATGGTCAAATATATTTCCAAGTCATTTTCAAAAGATGTGATCCATACAGAAAACAGAAACTATACCTCCTGTGACCAACCATCAACAACGAATACATCCAGAGAGAAACCATCAGCAGTAGAGAAAGCATGAGCCTCTTGAATATTCAATCCAAGTTCACCAAGCATGGCAGTTAACTGGACCAAAAGACCGTTTCTTGCTCAGATAATGGCATAAACTATCTATTCTCTACATGACTGTATCTAATGGATCCTTAATACTCTGACGAAGTTTGTTCATTTAATCAGTAAAAAAACAAGATGTAAGTATTTGTATGTTCGGAATCATAACCATCACTCTACTCAACAGAAGAGAAATTTTACAACAATAGTTAAAGAATACCAAGTCACATGTTCCCATTATCAGAGTAGAAAATATAAAAGAAATGGAAGAAAGAATATAGTCACCAACCTGACTAAGGAGTTTCGGCTTGTCTATTGTTGAAAAGGTGATTTCGTGCATCGGTCTATAAGATAGGCAACAAAGGATAGTATCACCGCACATGGTTGTATAATAAAATCAATTCAACCTGAAAAAAAACATGAGAGGACGATTCCATGCTACAAAGTATATTCCTCTTTCATTATATGTAGACAAGACTGAAGCAAATACAATATAAAAAAAAACTCTCACCGAGAATTGGGCAACTGTGCATTAACAGCACTATCATCGTCTTCAGCATGATCTTTATAAGCTTGTGTAAGAGCCTCCAAATTCGGAGAAGAACCAAAAGTTGGAGGTGCAAGAAACCTTTTAACAGTCACAAAAGAGAAAAAGTGTTATTGAAAACATGTAAAAAAGTTAATAGAAAACTGTTTAGATCCCTTGCCTGCTGGAGTTGTATGAGCTTTGAGCATCTTCCTTGACTGCAGGATCTGAAGGATCAGTGTCAACAGAATTTCCATTTAACGTGGGAGAAACCTATCACAAGTTACAAATTTAAGTCATCAATGGATCAAAGACGAAGCAAGCTTTAAAAGTAGGAGATGATGTTTGTGAAATCACCTGAACACAACGAACTTCAAAAACAGGTCTAGTAGAAGGATCTTCAGCTAATTTTAGTAATCTCTGATGAGTAAGAACATCTTCTGCTCTCTCAACATTCACATCAAGAGCATATCTAGAACAAAAAATTAAGTAAAACAATCGAATTATGAATTATGAATTATGAATGCCAATAAAAAAAGAACAAATTATGAAATAGAAGAATTTTTAAATACCGAGCAGGAAGACGATTGAAATGAAGCCAGAGCTGATCATCAAAACCAGGGAAATTAGCTTCTTCGTAATTGGATTCCTGGATTCGTTGAAGAACGTCACCGTACACCTCCAGTTTCATTCGATGTTGTCTAGGGTTTTCCTTAGATATAGAAGCTACGACGGCTCTGCTTCCGCAACTCTCTTCCGTCTCTTCTTTGATCGCCATCGGAATTGAATCAACCCACCAAAAACGCCGGATCAGAACCAAAAACTCAAGTTAAGAAAACAAAAATCAATAGTATGATCTATTCGATCCAAAAGCAGAAAAAAAAGTAGAATGATCCAAGATTCAAGTAAAGGTGAAAGATGAGAAGGAGAGAGAGAAGAGAGAGAAGAGAGAGAAGAGACTGTTTCGGTTGAAAGCCAGGGAGGACTCATGAACGTTTCGTTGTGTAACACGTAGGGTTTATCCACGTCATCATGTGGGGTCCATTTGAGTGTGGGTCACGGGAATACTCAGTTTTTTTTTTATTAAGTAATCTCTAAATGGATAATGGACAGTGTTGCTTTTTTGCTTTGATAAAAATGTATGGTGGTGCTCATGTTTATGAAGAACAAATAAATGGTGATGGTGGTGTCTTGTTTTTTTTTCCCTTTTTCCTATTTATGATGACAGATTTATGGAAATGTTTTTTTTTATTTCACGGTTTTTATATATCTTTTTAATATATCGTTAAGGAATAAGGATACTCAAACTCATCTACTATAGACCTTTCAAACTTCAATCCTATGGCAACAAACAGAGCATATATGTTTGGGCCGTATGGACCATAGTTGCTTGGGGTGGGTTTAGGCCTATTAGTCTACTGGTACATAAAATTAGTCTACTGGTACATAAAATTTTATCAGTGACAAAAATATGCAAATTATATAAAACCTTCATTACATTCTTTAACACAAGTAAATAAAGAGGCAACGTTCAAATAAATTGCAAAAAAAAAATGTGAACGAATCCTATGATGCTTATATCCACAACAATATACGTATCTCGGTTCGGTAATTAAAATCAGAAAATGTATATACTGTATATATAATTAAAATTTATCCGAAACTAAAAAAGAGAGAAAAGGATATTTGTGACGAAAAAAACAAGAAGAGAGGAATATTACACAGCTGTGAAAGGAAGCGTGCTGACGTGGCAAAAACCAATCAAGTATCAATGATTGGTCACTGCTTCTCTTCCTCCAGATACTTTTATTCCCTTCCACCAGTTCATGCTGACGTTGCTTTTGCGTCTGTGACCTCTTTTAAAAACCTTAGACCATTTTCAACCACACTCCATTTTTTTTTTAAATTTTATTTTAGAATAGAATTTATTTTAACTCTACTTCATTTCCAATTCCATAATAAAATAAAAAATAGGATTACTCCAAATATAAAGTAATTTTATTTATCACTCTATTTTTTATATATTATTCTATTTTCAATTTTATTTTATAGTAGAATTGGAATACAATTCAACTCTATTTTAAAGTTACTCTATTTTAAAGAAAAAAATGAAATAATATATTAGAGACGCTCTAACTAATTAAACTATAATTTTGATTGTCTTATAAACTTAACTAACCAAACAATAATCTAATTAGTTTGATTTAATATTTCAGATAGTTAATAATAAACGCCTCCAAAATTTAACCTTCAATTCAAAGTACAAGTATAGTAGACTTCGGAAACTAATTGATGACAGTAAGGTCAGTACACCGTAGGATATAAAACCAGTCAGAGAAAGACACGTGTAAGCAAGAGGTAAGACGTTGGCTCATCGGGTACGCTAAAACCACCTGAGACGCGTTTTTGGTTGGTTTATCAAATCCGGAAGATACTAACAATGAATTAATGACGAAAAACAAAATAAATAACAACCATTAGTCTCCTTACATAGTATATCTAAATGTCCAAAATAAATATTTTGGAGCGTAACAAAATACACGCTAACATCATAATAATATAGAAGAGCTAATCTCTTTAATTAGTTGCAGTATTTTTTTTATGGTATAAACATAAAGACAATTATTCCACTATTAAAACGATTTAAGTAACAATGATAAAGCGTAGTGTGGAATTGTTTAATTCGCGTAAGTACACAAGCAAAAGGAACTAATGGATATTTCTTGGAGAATACGTGAAAAATAAAAGAGGTTAATGATGTTGAACGTCATCGCATCATCATTGCTCCACCACTCTTCTATTTATAGTCTTTTTCATTTATTTTTTCTCCTCTCCACTCTTTTCACATTTGGTCCCTTTAATTTTGCTTCTTCTTCCTCTTCCATTTTTCTTTTATTGCGAATAATCGTCTCTCCAGAGAACACAAACAAAAAGAGCAAGCAAAACGTACAAGTGTGAAGAAACGAAGTAAAGAGAAGAAGAGAACAAGTATGGGGCAATGCTCTTCGACAACAAAGATGAGGAGAAAGAGGAAAAGGGAAGAAGAAGGTTGCAGAGAATCAATGGAAAGGAATAAAGGATGTTTAGCAATGGTGAAGGAGAGGCGTTCTAGGTTTTATATCGCCAGAAGATGTATTTTTATGTTGCTTTGTTGGCACAAATACGCCAATTCTTGACGAGGTTTGTGTTATTATTCAAGTAAATAAAAAACAAGTATATACGATACTGATGTCGGTTCTTTTGTCTCTGTTCCATACCTTTGTTTTTGAAGTTGTTTTTTTAGTCTGAAAGTTTCAAGCTTGAATTTGGTATCTCTGTCGTTTTGTATCAAACAAGTATTTGAAAAAAAAAAACAATCTCAAGATTCTGATCACACAAGATATCCTGACTCACTCAAAATCAAGTAGCTTTGAGACAGAACAGAGAAGCTATTACAGTTTGTAGTTTTTACTTCACTGCGTTCTGCAGCATACACTCGAAAAGCAACAAAAGAGAACCCAAAATGTCACCTGACAGAATCTTTTAGTCTATTTTAAGGATGGTCAATTACACAACCTATTCAGAACAGAGTTCTTCTTTAATTCCTTTGTCAAGAGGTGAAACAGGTCACCTCGACCCACGGGGTTGATACCTTCTCTCTGGGCTTCTTCTATCACGAGGTGAATAGTCGCGCCTTCTCTCTGACCTCTCTGGGCCTCTTCCATCACGAGGTGAATAGTCACGCCTTGGTGAGTAAGACCGATCTCTTCTAGAGCCTTTTCCATCACGCGGTGAATAGTCGCGCCTTGGTGATCTACGATGTCCATAATCATCACGCTCATAGTGCCTTCCTCGACTGCTACGGCCTTCTCGGTCTTTTTCCACAACAGAAAGAGATTACAGAACAGTTAGCAATCTTTTTCATTTCCTGAGAAACACAATAATTTTTTAACAAAGAACTTCAAATGTTTACTTACCATTTTCTCTGGAGCTTTTCAAGCCAAGATAGTGGCCTGGGGTGGGAGTTCTTGGGCGCTTTCTTCGAGACTGAAGATAACACAAATTACATAAACCTCATGTAATGGAACACAACTTTCAAGTTACAAAAGCCACGGTATAGTCAAGGAAACAAGATGCATCCTAGGCTGGAGAAACACTCGACTAATAGTAGTTGATACTTGATAATGTCCTTTGATTAGTTGAGAGTTGAGGCAATATAGTTGCTTATGATTAGTTGTATCAGATCATTTGCTGATCAAGCTGTACTAATGATGTTGGGCAAGGATGAGTACTCTTATCATCTCTGATTGTTGCTTAACACAATGTTTTCTGAATGATCAGAAAACCTCCAAGTCAACAAATAATGATATCAAACTTATCATACTGCCACCAAAATCAGTAGAGCATGAAATTTTTACCCTTTCCACAGTTATGTATCGGCCTTCTAGTACAGACTGGTTGAGATATTTAATGCACCGCTCAGCATCTTTAAGGCTATCCATTGTAACAAAGGCAAAACCAAGAGACACACGGGTGCGCGGCTCCATCACAAGAAAACAAGACGCAACCTACGGAAATGAAACAAGTTAACTACATTACTAAGGATTGTATGCACAAAAATGCAGAGACAAAATAGATTTAAACTGGCAAAATGAGGGAAAGAGAATCAGTATTAGATGTTATCACCTTTCCTTCCTTGGAGAAATGTGCTTCAAGATCCTTGTCGGTGACCCTAGTAGATAGGCCAGTCACATAAAGAGTGGTACCAGGGTTTTCAACTTCACTTCTGTCAACCAAAATTCATTCAGATAACCAAAAATGAAACATTAGAAACAAACAGTTCAACTCTAAACTACAAGAGAATGCAAACTCAGGTGGAAAAAGAAAGCTAGAGCTAACCTTCCTCGGCTTCTTGACCTTGACCTAGAAAGAGTACAATTAATGAAAGAAGATTACAAAAAAAAATTAGTGACATACCCAAAAAACTGCATAAGAAAGCCCTAAACTTAACGCAATAACTAACCTTCCACGGCTTCTTGATGGAGATATGGGCCTTGGCAAAGATCTTGACCTAGACCTGTACCTAGGCCTAGACCTGGATCTAGATCTGGACTTGGATCTAAGTCGTTCTTCTCGAGGAGAAGGAGATGGTGAATCCCTGATGCAGAACATCGAGAAAAAGATTATACACCCTATTACAGAAAAGGTTTATCGGTAGCAGCTCTCACTGAGACTTGTTACTTCGAAATCACATCTAATTTTAGCATTTTATGAGAGTACTATGAGCTACACGATCCAAGCCCAGACATTATTTGTAACAAAACAAAATCAACAGAACTACAACTACATAAACAGACTCCAATATTAGATCTATAAGAAGTCAAAATTCCCAAAAACATTTTGACTTCATCAGTCAGATTCAAAGCCTACGCAAGTGTAATGCAATTCAAAAAAATTGTAGAAACGCGTAAAAACCAAAAGAGAACGAGTTTAGGAGAAGCATTTAGAAACAACAGCTTTGATGAAATGCGAAGCAATAGAAGCTTGAATCTAACCTTGTTTTAGGAGAATCCACCTGCAAAACCAAGTAATTAACCTCAGTTTTCTCGGATATAACAATCAACGATCAACAAAAAGATGATCAAGAAGCTTACCATTGCTACAGAAACAGAGGTCGCGATCGAGACGGAGAGAATTAGGGTTTTAGTGTAAGCAACAAAGCGTAAAATCAGTTCTCTTTTTCCCCCTTGTCTACAGATAAATTTATTCTTTTTTTAATTGTTATATAACATGAGTAGCAATTGCATGTGGCAAGACTCACGTTTCTTATGGTGCATCCTGCAACATAGCTGAAGATTTTTCGGATTTAATTTCCGGTCTGACTCATTCTCTCCACCTCGGTTCTATTTGGTTCGCTGCATTTTCGTTTGAATACCGGAAGTTTACGCCGAACAAACCGAATTACTAATATGGTGGATATGTCTATGAATCTTTGGTTTTTGTTCGGTTTAACAGAACCGAAAATCTCAACGATATAAATCATTACAGAAAATTTTGTAGAGCATCATCATTTAAATCAGAAAAAAACAGAATAATATCCTCTATATATTATTTTGCCTCTTTGGACACAAACAAATATTCAAAGACAATCACAAAAGAATTAATAAAACAACACAGTTAAATGTACAACTCACACAACAGTTTCAGCTTTTCAGGATCAAAAGAAACCCAAAAAATGCTGAGAGATTTAACAAAAGCATTAACATTTTACGTGGTTAAAGTATCAGGAAGGGCCACGGAATGAGCTCCAATTATCTTACCACCAACATCTGGGAAGCTGTCGTAATCAGGGAGAGAAGTCACTTTACCATCAATGTCTACTTGTAGAGGATACTTTATTAAGTGACCTTGTAGCTCTCTGAATTCCGAATCTATGAATTTTTTCCAGTTTTCTTCAGCGATTTCGTTCACATTCTTAATACATTCTAGATCTCCTGGCTCCATAAATTCATCTCCAGTTTTGCCTAAATGCTCTGCCCATAGTGACATTCTGTATCCATACACCTGTTCATAGAGATATCATCAAACCTCTTCTATATATACACACTGGTTTAAGAATCTAGAGTAGAAAACAACTTCTCAAGCATTACTAATATGGCCTGAGTTGAATAAAGAACGCGGTTTTTCACACAGCTCGAATGCTATCTCAACCAAACTTTTCATTTCTTTACTGTGTATAGATCTAGGATTCAGGATTTTGAAAAACTTTTCCATGTAGATATAGGTTGTAGCCAGATAGAGACACTTTAGAGAGGTTTGCTTATGGTATAGATGATGATGATGGGAATAAAGCAAACCTGGCCACGTGGGTGTTTCCCCTTGTTAGTCCATGTATAATGAGGTTGGTATGCGCCCATGGCTATTTCAGTATCTTTTGTGCCAGCCATAGATCTTTGGTTGATATTAGCAGATCCCATGAGTACATACTCATCATCTACAATCATCCCCTTTGCGTGCACGTAAATCATGAAACGCTGGAACTTATAAGAATCCGATACCTGAAAATGCAGTAAAAAGGATGATAAGAATTTGGTCCACTGATTAGTACTGGAAAGTATATGTATAATTTCTCTCTCTGTAAAGCTTATACCGCATTGCCGTTGGTGGCTGGCATATCATCTGGAAGTTGCTCTCGTTTACCAAGGCAATAAAAGTTAAGGTAATCAAGAGGATGAGCATCAGATTGCGCCGATTTCAGTTCTCTTGCTATAACATCATACATCATCTGCATAGTTTGGCTCTGAAAAATAAAATAAAAAAAATGAAAAAAAGATATTTAGCAGAAATGTTAGTTTCTCTTGAAAAGAACTGGAAGAATCTATTTTAGTATCTGCGCTAATCTTACACTAAGCTAAAAATCTTACCTGCCAATATAGAATTTCTTGCACAGGGCCAGACTTTGGGTCGCCTTCAGGCCACAATGGTATGACGACATATACAGCAAATCTTTCCTTAGCTCTGATCTTACTAGCAATCTTTAGTGCCAACTCCATAGGAATAAGATTGTCAGCTCCTGCTCATTCAAGAAGAACAAAGAATCAGACAATCCACGAAAAAGTTCATTCACTTTCATTTCATACAGATGGAGAATACAATTCAGATTACAGTCAGGTGAAAATAGAGCTGGGCATACAAAACTAGCAACTGAGAACAGTTCTAGACTTTGCACAGTCTATGCAATGTGAGCATTTTATTGCCTAGTCTAAGAATTGTCCTCAAAGATCAAGACGTACCTGCATCTTTATAAGAAGGCCAAGCATAAGAAGAACCCAGGAAATACTGATTCTCGATATATATGAAATGCTGAGCAGATCTTATTGTCTGGATGTATGCAGTCTGGATGCTTTTATCTACTACAAGGCGCTTAGCACATTCCAGATGCTGCCGTAAATAAACAATTTTGAAGACTTAGTAATGCAATTTATACCATGGGGTGGCTTATAAACAGAAATTCCAATTGAATAACTTCTGTTTTGTTAAGCAAAATTAGTAATAATAGAAAAGAAGTTGATCTACCAACCTGGGCCTCAGCCTCGTCTTCATATTTTGGAAATCCTTTCACAGATCCAGAGTCGATAGAACGGAATACCTGAAAGTCAAAGAAACTGTGTGGTTAAATCAAATAAACAAAATTTATTACATGATATATATTGTTTGGAAGGAATCTGGAAAGACCTGAACATGCCAGTTCTCAGGATCATCTTCTTTGGACACATAAACAACTGGATCATCCTCTGGAACAATTGAAGTACCATCCTTCAGATATTTAAACACTGGGCTTAGAATCCATGAGATGCGTCCAATCCGGATCAAAGCATCATCTTGCCAGTGAGTTTTCCCCTTTAAACGTAAGCTAAACTCTTTCCATCGTGTTGCCTTTCTCCACCTCTGCTCAAAGTTTATGAGAACATCATACGCCGCAGGCCCATCTATCCTACAGTGCAAATCGTGCCAAGGTTGTCTTGGAGCCTTGGTACCAGCCTGAGAAAGCAGAAACAGAATACGAATCAAGAGTAAGGAATTAGGATTCTACCTTGAAAACAAGGGTGAATGATCATATACTTACTGGAAATGTAGGATTGTGAAAATCATCCTTAAATACAGTCTCAAGATCACGTAATATTCGGTGCTCGGGTGTGTCATAGCGGCCATCACAAAGATCGATACCTCCAATAAAAGCTGTGACCTTGCGATTATTACCAACAGCCTGAGTGTCTACAAGAACACACTTTTGATGGTGCGTGAAGAGAGTGCCAACAACCTGGGAATTAAGCAAAGAACTAAACTTGAGAGAGAGAATACAGAAAAATCCATGGAAAGATAAAAGCTATGCCAAAACACACATGTGAAAAGATCCGTTAACTAAGCCAATGAGAAACGATGAGGCGACATGGATTAGAGACAAGGCATTTCCAAGACATTTCTTACAACTGAACGCAAACATAAAACACCTATACTAATTCTCAACTCCGTAAATAACTCCCATCATCCAGTACTAAACCCCCTCGCTAGAAAATATCAAAATCAATACCAAACAAAACTATCATGAACATATATTTTGAAGAGCTAGGACTTGCCTGTTGTTTGAACAACCCAAGCTTACTGCTGGCGTACCGGGGTGACAATACACATATCACAGAAGAATGCTTGAAGAACTTCCTAGTCTCTTCATCATGTGTCCCCATAACTCCAGCCTGCCACCAAAAAAAAAATGTCATACAACATCTTAATCTCGAAAATACAAAAAAAAAACAATCAAAACATAATTTATCTTTCAAATCTAGTAATTCTATAGCTCAAAATTAGCAAAATAGAGGAACTTGGGCGCAAATATGCTTTTAAAACACTGACCGTGCTTATCCCGAACTTATCATGAGAAGTCTTATCGTCCCATACAAGTAGCAAAACTCGAACACCTTCCTCCGATTTGTATTTAAGCAATTCCCCAAGTGTTAAATCACCACCTCTTGGTAATTTCCTTGTAGGTTCCCTAACCAACTTAATCTTATGGAAGACAGACCAACCAACAATGTAAATCATATGGTGAGCCTCAGATACAGCATAACATATATCTTCCCAACACTTGCCGTGCTCGTAAACCTTGCCGTTATCTAACCCAATCTCCGGCAACATTCCGTCCATTACATGAGCGTCCTGATAAAGCCTCAATTGACTTCCCTTCCTCACAGGGAAATAAGTCCGTTTCACACCTCTACGCTCCGGATCTCCGGCGATTCCATACCGGTACGTATGGATCTGGTCGAACGGAGTAAATTTCATATCAATGTAAAGAGCAGTTTCTGGCTTAGGCGGTTTTCCCGAAGTACCGAGTACCGGAAACCAACCTGAAATACGTTGCCCCGATGCGATACTCTGAACCGGGATCTTGGCTGTGCCAATGATCTGAGCACCGAACACATCGTCGTCCTTAACCTGGAACTCGAGGTAAGCCAGCGGATGAGCTATTGAAATGTGGAAATGCTCATCCCAAAGAGGATCTTGTGAGTTTTTCAAAACGCGAGTCCGAGCAAGAGTCGCTTGAGGGACGACAACGGTGGCGTAGGGATCGCTGGTGATAACCTTACGGTGGCTATGGATATTCCTATCACCACCTCCGCCTCCGTCCCTGGGATCTTCATCAACGGTGGGTCTAGTACAGGAGTTACAAGCGGTGAAGCAACGGCGCATATGTTCTGAGAACATATCCATGTTAGGTAACCTCCTTGCTTGAACAATTTTCAAATCGAGGTCACCGTGTAAAAGCATCACATCTTCCGATACTTTCTCCGCCATGGTTACAAATTCACAGAAGGGAGAGCGTTAAAGCTAACAAAAACCGAAAACCCTAACGAACAGGGCTCCTCGGTTGTTGTTGCTGCTGCAGAAAAGCTTTATAGCTTTAGTTTTGAAAAGTTTTTCAGTTTTGCAAATGGATTCAGTGAGAAAAGCTTTATTTCTTTATTTTAAGAAAATAAGATATTCATTATTTTTAGGTGAAATGATTTGAGAGAGAAAGACGATGGAGGAAGAAGAAGAGGGGACACGTGGAGGCACGACGTGATGGGAATTGTTTATTCAAATGACAACATGATTTCGTGTACATAGATCTGAGCGAGTAGTTTAAACACGTTCTGCAATTCGACGATTTTTTTTTTCCATTTTACTTTTTTGGTTATTTTTTTTAAATATCTCTAACAAATCGTATATTGGTCAAACATTTTGTTTAGTGTAGCTGAGCAATTCAAACAAATTCAAATAATTATTTTTATATTCTCTCAATTGTTGATTTTATTTGTTATATTGTTATATTTTTAAAATATTATAAAAATATTACGTATATAGAGGTGATCTGATTTCTCAATGTTTATTATCAAATTCAAGTATTATTCAAAATGTTGAGATCTGTTTTTTTTTCTACCTATTAAAAACATTTTTCATCCGTTAATTTGGTATACTTGTAAAGATATTAGTATATATTTTATTATATGACTAATTAATTACATCATAAAAATAATTTTTTTCTAATTATTAAATTTATAATAATATTATTATCATTAGTTTAAACATCATAAAAACTACCAGTCATTTATTATAATTAAATTTATTTTTAATAATACATACTGCAACTAAACATCATAAAAACTATCAGTCAATTGTTTTTACAAAAATATAACTCATATTTCAATCTACTACAACTCAAATTTGATACCACATCATTTTAACTGCAAGTTACCGGTCGGAGCAGTTGCACATGTTTTACTTTCAGAAATCGAATACAAGAAGAACCAAACCAGACGAAAAGCTCAAAGTTTATGATTTTTTTTTTATATCGTTTTCCTTAGGGAGTGAGGTTGGATATGGCTTTTTCGATATGTTTAGAATAATAATATACAACTCCCAGTAAAGGATTTACTAAGAAAACCTAGTCACAAAGTTTCCCAGAGGATCACTTTTGCAACGGTTTCTTCCTTTTCTCAGCCTCCACTGTCTGACTTGATCCGCTGTGGTTAAACAAAAATGCCATGTGGCTAAGTTTGGGAGTAACTAGGAATTTTTTAAGCCAATGATTCCAAGATAAGAGTTACCTAAATCTTTAGGATCTCTCTGTTCTCTCTTTCAAGGGTTGCTACTTGCTTTTATCATCCTTACTGACATCTTTACCAGTCTTGTCATTTTTATCGCCCTCATGTGGTGTATACTGACCCGTAGATGACGGTGAATAACCAGGAAGTGTCGGCGAGTAGCCTGCGCTTGGGCTGTAATCAGGGCTTGCTCCTGAGCTGTACGGGCTGAGACAGATTTAATAACAACAACCTGGTTACACTTTTGGCAGAATTCAAGATTGATGCATACAACAGATTCAAGATTTTCCACAATGGTAAAAGTCAAACCTGCTGGGACTGTATGTTGGACTTGAAGGCGAATAAGATGGAGATGTGGGTGAGTATGATGGTGATGTCGGGCTGCAGAGTGAAATTTTAACAGAGTTAACAAAAAGAGAAGATGACACAATATCACCATGGATAAGAGAAGCTTCACAGAGGTATTTAAATTAAGAAAACACCAAATACTCACCTGTAGCTTGGAGATGTAGGACTGTAGGGGCTAGCTGGTGATAGCCTTGCATTGCTAGGAGAGTAAGCTAGAGATGGGCTGTATTTAGCAGATGTAGGGTTGTAGCTTGGAGACGTAGGACCATAGCTTGGTGATGTTGGACTGTAGCTTGGTGATGTTGGGCTGTAGCCAGGAGATGTAGGGCTGTATGCGGGTGAAGTAGGACTGTAAGAAGGTGATGTGGGACTGTACGACGGTGACGTCGGGCTGTAAGAAGGTGATGTTGGACTGTAAGATGGTGAAGTTGGGCTATAAGAAGGAGAGGTCGGGCTGTATGCAGGTGAAGTTGGACTATAAGCGGGTGATGTTGGGCTGTAAGCAGGCGAAGTGGGGCTGTAACTCGGGGACGTGGGGCTGTAGCTTGGTGATGTCGGACTGTAGCTTGGGGACGTTGGGCTATAGCTTGGAGACGTTGGGCTGTAGCTGGGAGAGGTAGGAGAATAGGAAGGACTTGTAGGAGAATAAGCAGGACTTGTTGGGCTATAGCCAGGAGAACTGGGACTGTAGGTAGGTGAAGTGGGACTATAACCAGGAGATGTCGGGCTATATCCAGGAGAAGTAGGACTGTAACCAGGGGAAGTAGGACTGTATCCAGGGGATGATGGGCTATAGCCTGGAGATGAAGAAGGAGAGAAGGCCATTCCACCGACATATGGAGAAAACTGCGCATCTGAAATCGGCGACAAACGCATATTTGGACTCAACAGGTAGTTTGGGGACATCATGCCTTCATGGTAAGGAGTGCCTGAAACTGGTGAACGAGCAGGAGTCATTCCAAATTCCAGACCATCCATATAGCTAGGGAGCTGAAGTTCAATTGCATTCTTCAGCATCTCATCATTCAGATACAGTTCACAATCTCCTGTCCCAATTGGTGCAAGTTGACCCAACATAATATTCTCGGTAACACCCCTTAAGCAGTCTGTCTCAGCATAAGCCGCAGCATCTAACAGAATATCAACTGTTTCTTCAAAAGAGCATCTCATCAGAGGTCCAGTGTCATTTCTATTGATACCATGTCGAGTGATAGCCATCAGATGACCGCGATAGGTCATGGTATCACACAAGATGGCAAGATGACGGTAATTCACATAAGAACCATCAAAGGATATCACGACACGGAGTTCATCCAACAAAGCACGACGAACTGCCTCAATTCCAAGGACTTCAATAATTTCAATCAAGTGATTGCTTGTTGTCCTCTTTGGATCCACATCTTCGTGGCACATAACAGCTAAGAGATTAACACCTTCTGTATCTAACATCCACTCCTCAGATGTCTTGAATCCTCCCTCCTCATCAAACCTGCTTTTTCTAACCTGTTTAATGAAAACCTTGTTGATGTCTGGAATACCTCTGAGCGCCATTTCTGTCAGCATGTTGCTCTCAATTTTTTTAAGGAAAACATCATCTTCAGCTGATTCATCTTGCAATTCTCCCTTTGGGCCCTCGTCGTTCATAATACGGATTCGAAGGATCAGTTTTTGAGCATTGTCATCATTGAATATGCAAGTAAGGTCATCATCAAACTCAAGGTTGATCTTCTCTGCAATATCCGCCATACTCAATTTCTTATCAACCATCATCTCACGATTCAACTCTATACGAAGCAGCCACGGAGATATTTTATCCGGAGAAACATCTTCATCTGGCATTTCATAGTAGGACCTCACAAATTCAAAGTCCTCTTCAATGATAGTACTCATTGGATCTGGGTCGTACCAGACTTCTGTGGCTTGAGTGACACTCCTTAGAGTAGTATACTCCAAAGCACACTGAACAGTCTTAGCCCCCTCTTTTGATTTGCTAGCTTCCGGTGTGAGATAGACTGATAGGGATGGTGTTTTGATCCTTTTAGCTACATTAATAATTTCACGCAACCTGGGAACACCAAGTGTAACGTTCTTTGCACTGACACCAGCATAATGGAAGGTGTTCAGAGTCATCTGTAGCAGGTTCTCCAATTGATTGAGCAGCAACACAACCAATCATTTCCCCTGGGGCCACAAGCGATTGTAAAAACCTTGATTCAATCTCACCAATGACCCACTCAAAAGCTTCTCGGCTGAGCTTGTATTCCTCCAAAACTCTTTTACTAGCAAGAGTGCTGCGAAGCAAAATGTTAAAGAACAGCGTTGCATTTTTCTGTGCTTCCACACTCAACGCATCATCGCCAGGAACAACCAACAGCCTCTCCTGAAGTTTATCAACAGCATCAACAATTTCAACAGGGTGCATATCAGAAATCTTGCGCAAGTCAATCTTGAAAGTCTTCTGCGCATTCCAGATATGCCTCTTGATGTTAACAGGTAATGGCCAAGTGCTATCACCATTCGTTGCAATTTCTGTCCCAAGTTGGAATCTGTCAGCCTCAAGTTTCTGATATTCAGCATCAAATACATCACGCAACTCCCGAATCCCTTTCAAGTCCTCAAGATGCTCATCACTTAGGTAAGTAGGATTCCAATTTTCGTCATCAATCTCATACTTGAAAGTCCTATTAAACTCAGATTTCTTCATTTTCAAAGAATCCAGCTTCTGTGATTCAATCCATACAGCATCCATACCATCTTCCCCATAGAGAAATTGAATAACATCACCCAACGAGTTTCTAACTGTCCCATCATATTTAACCATAATATCCTCCATAGCTTTTACCAGTC
>CM051388.1:6203041-6228041 GCA_028015245.1 Cardamine occulta | reverse complement strand
GCCTCTGAATGTATCCAGTTTCTGATGTCTTCACAGCAGTATCAATAAGACCTTCCCTTCCTCCCATTGCATGGAAAAAGAATTCTTGAGGAGTCAACCCTCGCAGGTAAGAATTCTCGACAAATCCACGACTTTCAGGACCATAATCATCTTTGGTGAAATGCGGCAATGTCCGACCATCAAATCCAAATGGAATCCGCTTTCCTTCTACATTTTGCTGACCGACACACGCCGTCATTTGAGAAATATTAATGAAACTTCCTTTGGATCCTGCTGTCACCATGGCCTTAAGGTTATTGGTTTCTGCTAAACTCTTTTGAGCACTACTTCCAGCATCATCACGAGCTTTATTCAAGACCTACAAGAACAGTTAATGAGTCAGCATAGATACGAAACTCTGACAAGTGACAACGCCCCATACGAAAGTTCAATTATTATCAAGTCATGAACGTGCCTGGTTAACCCTGTTCTCAAACGTCTCTGTCATAGTTCGCCCTGGTTCAGGATCCAATTTCTTTTCCTGGAACTGACGAATAAGGTCTTTGACAGCAGTTTTTGCATTAGAGATAGTTTCGTTGATTTTCTCCATTGTTGATGAATCAGCAATTGTGTCACCAATTCCAATGGTAAAACCATTTTGCAAAAGCCAGTAATTGACAAGCCATTGAGTATGACCAAGGAATTTCCTAGCTGCATCAGGACCAACCTCTTCCCTGTAAGCCATGTTAAACAAATTAAAACACAAGAAATCATGAAACCAATTACTACATTGAGGTATTCCCATCGATGCCTCATGTGGTGCTAAGACTACAGAAGGAACCAACAAAATATAGCCAGTAAGCAGATGTGACAAATCACAATCAACACACTAAGTCTAAGATCTTGATGTATATATTTGTGTGCCAACTGAACATATTGCAGCAACTTACCAAATGACGTGCACCAGACTTCCATTAGATGTACCAAGGGTCTTTTTGCAAAGAGTTCCGGCAAGAAGTTCCCCTCTTTCAATTCGCACTTGAGTATCCCCCGGAGTTATGAATCCAGTTTCTGTATCTGCGTGCCAAGCAGAGTACCTCAACAGATTTATCTGTTTTGGTATGATGAGATTAAAAACTTGTTTGCCAGTCCAGAGAGGACGTGGCTTCAAAATTGCAGGAGCTGGAACTTTCCCGTCAAAGTCTTCCCACCACATAAGCGTATTCATAAACACATCCTGAAAAAATGGAAAAGATATCAGCATAGGAGTTAGTTTATCCTCTCATCAAACACATACATAACATTAACAAGCTGTTAATGCAGTTTTTACCTTCTCTATGAAGGTATCTCTCTTTGTAATTTTACGACACCCTAGGAGGGTATCCTGCACAATTCCCATCACAGGCCGATTGGCCTGAGGGGAGACAATACATTTAGGAACCATCATCAGCTCTAACACCTCGGCTCTGGTCTCGAATGATTGTGGTACATGCATGTTCATCTCATCCCCATCAAAATCAGCATTGTAAGGAGAAGTGACAGACAAATTCAGACGGAAAGTGGAATATGGCATAATCCTAATCCTGTGACCCATGATAGACATTTTGTGCAGACTTGGTTGACGGTTAAACAGAACAAAATCACCATCCTGTAAATGCCGCTCCACCTGTGATCAAAACCATAAAAATGAGTTCCAGGAAAAAAGTTCCTGTGTGCATCAAGTAGATAGAATACAGAAAATAGTATATACTTTGTATCCAAGTTCCAAATGATGATCACTGCTCTTCTTAAGGTACCGAAGATCCAGTCTCTGGCCATCATCCCTAATAATATATTTTGCGCCAGTTTTGCCAGGTGGAGGATGTGGCCCATAATCAACGAGCTCCTTTAATCTGCCAAAATAAATTGTCAACAAAACATGGAAAATTTACTCTCTGAAAATAAAATAAACACCAGACATACATACCTCTCAATGTTATATGGAGTAACTGTTTCTGGGTATGTGAGATTCAGGGCAATACTCCATGGTACACCAAGCTCATCGATATTTATTGTTGGATCTGGTGTAATAACAGTACGTGCAGAGAAATCAACTCGTTTTCCCATCAAGTTTCCCCTGATTCTGCCTTCCTTTGCCTTCAGCCTACTACATATTGATTTGATAGGCCTCCCTGATTTTTGAGTAGCCTGAAGAAAATAAAGCCCAATCCAGATAAAGCATCATCCGTATGTATCATACCAGATATCTGGAAGGATATAAGAGTATTACCCTTGGCTGTCCAGGCAACTCATTATCAAAATACGTGGCTATATGAAACTGCAAGAGTTGGGTAAACTCTGATATAATATGAGCTGGCGCTCCATTTTTTTCCTGTCTTTTCAAGTTCTCATTGTGTCGAATAATCATGGCTAGCTGATGAGTCAAGTCATCCTGCATCAAAAACAAGCATTAACTCAGGGACACACATTAAGCTGGCATAGTCAAAAAGCAAGTTGACAAATAATAATAAGACTATTGTCAGTTAAGACTAAACTCTGTACTAGAATCTGAGTAAAGTTCTTATTCGATAAACCAGAGTCGACTTGCCTCACTTCTGGAAGTGGCATCCATCATTACAGATGGTCTGACAGGGGGTGGAGGAATAGGAAGAACTTCAAGAATCATCCAGTCAGGACGAGCAAACTTAGGGTTGAATCCTAAGAGTTGACAATCCTCATCACTAATCCTCTTTAAAACACTCAAAACCTGCAAGAAACTCACATGCCATCAGATTTACCCAGACATGAAGAGGTAAGTTCATTAGAAAGAAAAGACGAACCCTATCAGCACCAAGTGTCTGTTTCCTTTCTGCAGGCTCCGGAAGCTGGTCCGGCTCATCATTTTTCTTCCTAGTAATTTTATATTCTGCAATCATCTTCATACCCTCAATAGTCAGCTTTGGTTGCTGTGCTCCACATCCACCACGGCTCTTTTTTACTGGTTCGTCTGTATCTTTGTTTTGAACATCATCAATTTCATCACCACCTTCACATTTGGTCTTGTTTTTGCAGGCATCCAGAATCTTCTTAAGTCTATTCTTGGGATTCTTTATCTTCATAGCCTGCTTAAACTTATGCTCGTCCTTCATGAAAATAACCAATTGGATTATTCTCAACACTATAATACCCATACAGTTCCAATCTATCTTCTCTAAGAAACATAATCCTTGGTAAATTCAAGAGGACAACTAAGTCAAACAATGGATGCAGTCACAAGAAAAGTTCCTTCATACCTCATCAGCTAAGATCTTGGAGCAGTTGAAGCAAACACATCTCATGATACTTAACACAGTCTTCATAAAACCGACGTGATACATTGGCTTAGCGAGCTCAAGATGGCCAAAATGCCCAGGACACTCGGCCATATTAGCCATACATGTCTCACACTTCACCTTCCGATCAATTGTACCAAGTCGGATATCACTCAATCCTCCAACCTTAGGTTTACCCTTCTCGGTCGTCTCACTATGCTCAACATGTATAACAGACATTTGTCTCTGAAAAAAAAACAAAGGCAAAAAACGCCATTAGATGATACACAATTCCCTACTTGTAGCTTCCAATTAGCATCAATTGATTGAAAGGAAACATCCTCCTCAACTAAACCAATCGGTTTCTTTACTATTCACTCCCTCCTCCAACTTCCCTGCCGGTAAAAATACGGCGGAGCAATGGAGCTGAAAAGAGTAAGAGAAAACGAAAGGGAAAGGAACATTACGATCTCATCGGGGCTGAGAATGCCAAATTGGACCACTCGAACCTTGGAGACCTCGGCTGGAGAGAATGGAAACCGCGTATCCATGGCGGCGAAACTCCGATCAAAGAGGAATCAATAAAACGAAAACCCTAGAACGTGAATTATTAAGGGAATCAAAAATGAATTAAACCCTAATTGCGTTTCCCTCTTTCCAATTTTGTTTGAATCTGTGAGTCAGTTTACAGTTACTTGAGCTAATTTTTTTCGTTTTTCCCTCTACTTTGACAGAACCCAGATCTGGGATTTTCTCACGTCTCTTCACGAGGAAAGATGCGCAAAGAACGAGGATAGTAGCCCTAAGCCTTTATTTATAGACGAAGAGGCACCTTAGAGGTCGGTTCTGGCTAATTGGGCCGTAAATGCCTCAGGCCCAAATTATAATCTCTAGTCTCTACTTTGTTAACGAGCCTGCGTCGGCGCTGACCAAAGAGCATCAAGATTCGGTTTTATATCGGTTCAGTTGGTTTAAGTTGACTGTTTAATTTTTCGGTTAAAAATTCGATTTATGAATGGGAGAGGAAAGAAAAGACTCGGACAAATATATTTCTCGAAAGAACAAATCGCGGAAGCTAGAAAATAATACTCCGTTCCATTATTTCACTATGTTAGGTAAAGTTAAAAATCTAAGCAATTAAAGTTTCTAACTCTCTATGTGATTAATAACTACTAGTGCCCAAAAACTATTAAGGAGATGAGTCCCCCTATGCAGTTATTCTACAATAATCTAATCTGTAATTAGGTTGAAACTTTAAATTGTCTTCAATTAGTCTTAGAAATAGGAAATACCTAACTCCTTAAATATTCCCAATGGTAACTCAAAACTAGTATATTTAAATTTATGAGTTAAGCAATTCGTTTCACTTTTTTCTCGACGAAGAGTCTAATTTCGTTTGTAGAAAAAAGGAAATATCACTTAATTGGTGCATGATGAATCATGAATGAATAGTTTTGGATTATATAGCTCATATTCTTCTGACTACCATTCTTCGTGATGGTATGAATCATCCTACCCAATTTATAACAAGAAAATCAATTTAATAAGGAAACACTGAACTACAAGTGATTAGTGAATGAGTTGACCAAAGTTGATTAACGAAGAGTTAATAAAATGAAATTATTGTTCTACACTTGTACTCTAGCAAAGTAGGGTGAACTCGTGAATACGGAAAACAAATAAAAATTACACGGAAGCGTAGTCCCTCTGAAGTCAAGATGCATGAAGCCACTCTGTTTCTATATATAATAAACACGCTAAGACGAAAACAAAACGATCAAAGAATCAAATTATTGCACTTTAGCTTCCAATTCCATCTTCAAATGCATGTTTTCAGTACTGTAACGTCTTTTTCCTTTCGATTTAGATCTCTCTAGAGTTCTTCAAAATTTCTAAATCAAATTTAAGCAATAATGGCGAAGAAACCAAAGCACCTCCGTCGTCAGCTGCGTAAATCTTCATCGACGCAGGCTTTCACAGTTCTCATATTTGTACTCTTCGTCATTATGATCCTTGTCGGTCTCGGAATCTTTTCACTACCCAGCATCGACAAGATCAACTCTTCTAGGCCGGTCGATCTGATAACCATTGTACGAACGGTCGAGGAGAGGTTAGAGATACAATTATCTGATGGTTTGTGTTTCTGTATGTTACAGTAAAGTGATTGAGTTATAGCTTTGAATTTTTAAAGTGGCAAGAGTTACGGAGACGGAAACGAAGACGGTAATGGTGAGCGTTGGCTTGAAGTTATTTCGTGGGAGCCTAGAGCTTTCCTTTACCACAATTTCTTGGTAATTTCCTAATTTCTTATTTTATATATAGTTGATCACAACTTAGGAAGCTACTTAACATCTTCATATAGTTTTTTTAGTATGGCGACAAAAAAAATATAGTATTTTCTTGTCTGTCAAGCTAAGGTATTAAAACTTTTTTTTACTAGATTTTATCATGTAGTTTGTATTTAGATTTTAGTCATGAGGAATAATGTAAATACGATCTTTGGCTTCATGTTTGAAATGATTTATGTACATTTCAAAGGTTGGGAGATGATCTTTAGGTTCTGTTTTCTTTAAATTTTGTTAAGACAAACGAAGAATGTGAGCACTTGATTAGCCTCGCAAAACCTAGTATGGTGAAGTCAACTGTGGTCGATGTGAAAACCGGAAAGAGCGTAGACAGCAGGTTCTTTACTCTACTGTTGTCATTTCTTCCTCTTCAAGCTTAATTTAGAATGATTCGAGAATTCTAAATTTGCAAATCTGTTGCTCTGCAGAGTACGAACCAGTTCAGGAACTTTTCTTAGAAGAGGACATGACGAAATCGTGAAAGATATCGAGAATAGGATTTCAGATTTCACCTTTATTCCTCTAGGTACATGGCTTTTGTTTTCAATTGTCCAAAACTTCTAAGATCATCAGGTGTTAATGTAACATAACATGCAGAAAATGGAGAAGGGCTTCAAGTTCTGCATTATGAAGTTGGGCAGAAATATGAACCTCACCATGACTATTTCTTTGATGAGTTCAACGTTAAGAAAGGAGGACAACGAATTGCTACCGTCCTTATGTACCTGTAATGTAACCATAAACCTTTACAATCTTTCTCATTAGTCACAATGCGCTAATTAATCTTCCTTCTTTGATTGTACTACTTAGCTCGGATGTTGATGAAGGTGGTGAAACAGTTTTCCCTGCAGCCAAAGGAAACATTAGCGATGTCCCATGGTGGAATGAGCTTTCACAATGTGGTAAAGAAGGACTCTCTGTTTTACCAAAGAAGAGAGACGCTTTACTCTTCTGGAGTATGAAGCCTGACGCGTCTCTAGACCCTTCTAGTCTGCATGGTGAGAAAGATAGAGATATACATTGCCTATTTGAATTAGTTGAGATCTTAACTGAATCTGCTCTGATTGATTCAGGTGGTTGTCCAGTGATCAAAGGAAACAAGTGGTCGTCCACTAAATGGTTTCATGTTCACGAGTACTAGACTTGAAAGAAAGAAAAAGATAGCTTTTTGAAGAGGTAAGTTCTTAGCTTCACTTTAGTGATGAGTCTTCTTTGCATAGTCTCAGATTGTTTTAACGTTTCTGTCGTCTTTTGAAGGTATCTATGATCTCACTATCATGTACTAGTAATGTGTATCATTGTCAATTTTATCCTGATACGTCTCTCAAAAGTTCATAAATGCTGCACCAGCAAAACCGCGTTTTGGCCTTTAAGATAACTTGTGTAGATGATGTTACCTTATGAACTACTTTTCGATAGTCAAAAAGAGTAATCTTATTGTTACACATAATAAATAAATGTATACGAGCAATTTTCCTTTTAGTGTGTGAGAATCCCCAGGAAAAATTATTGTGTTTAGAATTTAGATGGACGAAAAAAAAACACATACTAGGTAAGATTATCTTGCGAGTCACGGCATGTTTAACCTATTGAGCTTTTGCAAACGGATTCAACAAACAAATTATCTACTCTGTTAGTAGTTGACGATGCAAATTCGGGAACCAGATAGTGGTTTTCGAGTTGTCTTCTTCGATGGCTGTCACCGCTACCCTTCAGCCACGTAAGGCTCTGATTTACAGAATTATCATCTCGGAGATTCAAGAAGCTTTACAAATATTAGAGTTATGGAGGATCCAAGAGATTATACCTGCATTAAATCAAGTGGCGCGTAAAATAGCTTTAAATGTTAGGGAAGATCATCGGTATCAATCATATGTTGCAACTGGGGAGTAATTTAGGTTAAGCGCTCTTATCAACTCGGAAGCACAAGTTACAGCTACTGGGTGTTGATTGATCATTGGAGGAGCTAAAACCTCCAGTTATAGAACAACCCCAACGTCCTTCTCTGTTTCTTCTCATAAGGAAGCTCTTTGTTTTGAGTTTCTTATCATTACTCGTTTATGAGTTTCATTTACTTTGGTGCTGAAGGTTTCACATTCTCATATTTCTTTTGTTGTGTGAACTATGGATTATCAGTTATCTAATACAAGTGCTATTCAGCGTTAAAAAAAAAACTTTATTAAGAAAAAAAAAATTCTTGAGATTAAAAACCAACAAAAAAACCATCTACAGTTTTTGTTTAGGACACGTGTCACTCTATTAATTGATGATGTGAAAAGCTGAGAGAGTTACTTTATTTCCCTAAACAAGACAAGTAGTTGTATTGGGTTTTGTTTCTGGACTTTTATTAAAGGATCAATAGAGTTTGTATTTATTCATTCACAACCCTAAATTCGCGTTCTCTCTTAAGTTTACTTCAATTTCATATCTGATTCATCCAGGTCCTGCGAACTCATTCTCTATGTCGACGTCATTATCTACCAAACATTATCTGAAGCAGAGGTTGTGCGGGCTGAAGATATATGAAGATTCAGATCTAATGAAGCACATCAACTTGTTCAGTCAAATAATCGGTGATCTACCATCTGTGGATGTGAAAATTGAAGACACAAATAAGGACATGATCTTGTTGTGTTCTTTGCCCCCTTTGTTGACAGCACTTAGATGTAACAAAAAGGAGATTCCTGCTTCGTTGCGTTTTCCTCATGAACATTGGCTCGAAGTTATCTCATGGAAGCCTAGAGCTTTCGTTTACCATAATTTCTTGGTAATTCTTTTGCTTTTTTGTTTAATTTGGTATAAAATTTTGAGTTAGTTTTGTTATATGCTTGATGAGAACTTAACATCTTCATGCTAGTTCATATAGTTTGGATATTTCTTGTCATGCAAGCTAAAGAAATTAGAACTTGTTGTTACTAAATTTTCCCATGTAGTTTGTGCTTAAATCTTACAGTGAAAACACATATTTTTAAATGTGATCATTGGCTTAATGTTCGAATGCACTTCAAATGTTTGGGATTTGATCTTAGGCTATGTTCTTTAAATTTTGTAAAGACAGATGAAGAATGTGAGCACTTGATTAATCTCGCGAAACCTAATATGGCGAGGTCAAAGGTGACTGATCATATAAACGGAGGGGGTAAAGAAAGCAGGTTCTGTACTTAGTTTTTTTTCCTCCCTCTTCAAGTTTAATTTGGGAAGATTTGAGATTTGGAAATCGGCTAAATGTGCAGTGCACGGACGAGTTCAGGAACTTTTCTTAGAAGAGGACATGACAAAATCGTGGAAGATATTGAGAAAAGGATTTCAGAATTCACCTTCATTCCTGTAGGTATGTGACTTCTGTATGAAATTGTTCATATATAACTTCATACATGTTTGGATTGTTCGGACCAAACAAGGAACTGTTGATCAGGTGTTTAGTTTCTAACAACGTTGTTAGTCTTTATTTTCTTGGAAATTAGTTTGTGGAGTTAATGTAATGTAAGTGCAGAAAATGGAGAAGCGCTTCAAGTTATACATTATGAAGTTGGGCAGAAATTTGAGTCTCACTTTGATGGAAATCAAAGAATTGCTACTGTTCTTATGTACCTGTATGTAAACCATAAAACCCTTTTATATAATCTTTCACATATCAGCCACCAAAGGAAAAAGAATTTCCAATGCGTAAATCTTTAATCTTCCTTTTTTTTTTCTCATTGCACTACTAATTAGCTCGGACGTTGATAAAGGCTGCGAAACAGTTTTCCCTGCAGCCAAAGGAAGGATATTTAAAAGAAGACTCTCAGTTTCACCAAAGAAGAGAGACGCTTTATTCTTCTGGAACATGAGGCCCGACGGGTCTCAAGACCTTTCGAGTAAACATGAACCTTTCTCTAAACTTGTCTTAAATCGTAATATGTATATACCCTTTTGACTTTGTTGAGATGATATGATGTAATCCAAATCTCACAAAAACTTGTTTTATTGGATTCAGGTGGTTGTTCAGTAATCAAAGGAAACAAGTGGGGAGCAACTAAATGGTTTCGCTTTCAAATTTTCAAGAGTTAAAGACTCATTTTGAGAGGTAAGCTCTGAACCAGCTCACTTTAGTTATGAATCCTTTGAACTGTCTCCGATTGTTTTAATGTTTCTCTCGTCTTTTTCAGGTTTCCATGATCTCGCATACAATCCATGGTTTCTATGTTTTATATTTCCTTCTATTTGTGACCAAAAACTACAAGGTATAATGTGTTTATATATATTTCAATATTCCATTGGCAGATAATATTCTATTGGGTGGGGGCTTTTCTTTTGGAACAATATCTTCAGAAAAAAATTGAAATTGTAAGTTCAAAAACTTTAGGGTTGACTGACTCAGACCCCTAGACTTTGAAATTCTTTATATTTTTCCCCATAATTTAACATTGTTTTGTATTTACCCCTAAACTATTTTCGTCTGCGTAATTTCACCTACATTTTTCCAATTGCGATCAATTTCAATAAATAGTGATTAGTTTCACAAAATCGTGTTTAATCAAAACAGTGATTGTGATTATCCCGATTCAATTAAATTAAACCGGCTCTAAACCTGATTGAAATCCAATTAATCCAATTAAATCAGATTTAAATCAATTGTAACGGATTTAAACCAAAAATCTCCAAATTGATTTTACACTTTTACGAAAATCGATTTGGGAATTTAGGGTTTGTGTTCTTGGTTCTTGGGTTCGATTGATTGGGAGAGAGAGAGATTGGGAGATTGGGAGATTGAGAGATTGAGAGATTGAGAGCTTCACACACAATTGAATCTCACTAAAATCCAGAACATGATTAGATCATTCTACCAAAAACCAGATTGTAAAGCTCTGGAAACGAATCAGAAAGATTTGAAACCCAAAACCATTGATTGAGTTTACCGACGGCTTCAGAGAAATGTTGTTGTTGCAAGTCGATTTAGTGTCTTTCTGAACAGCAGATTCGACGGTGGCTTCGATTGAGTCTTGGTTAATGTTTGTATTACCTCCGTCGTCATCGAAGCTTCAGACGCTGAAGCTGCTTCTTCAACCAATCGCTAATACTTGGGGATCAAATTTGAAATTGGAAGAAAACTTGTTTTAAGATCTGTTTGATTTTGAGAAAAAGAAAATAAGAGAAGAGGACGAAGAAGATGAAGATGAAAGGGGAGAAAGTTTTTTCAAATAATTGCAGAAAATGCGGCATCTCAAGATAACTAAATTACAGATTCTCTATTCCAATTTCCCAAGATTAAGAAGTATGTCCTGTGATCGGATGATTTGTATCTTTGATTTTGGGTATGGAGAAAATCAAATAGTAAAGAGAAGAAATTGATTGAAAGTTACAAACTCTTTATTTTTCATTTTCCAGATAAAAAATTAATGAATCAAAGTTACAAAATCAGAACAAATAAAGGGCAATGTCATGAACCAAATCAAGTTTAAGTCGGCGGTTAACTTGTCGACGAGATAAACGGTTTTGTCACAGGCCATGCATTTCTGGGTTGTTCCTGCAAAGGCCATCTTCTGTGTTCTTGTAAGAGAACAGACTAAGACTCAAGAAAAAAGAAGCTCAATCTTCTCGTGAGAGAGATAAGAGGAATAAGATGAAGATGAACCAGAGAGCATCTTTATCAGATCCATTTCCCTTTGTTCGCCGAAGAAGAAGAAAAAGAAGAAGATTCCGGGTTAATTGGATTTAAATTGGGTTTAGGGTCGGTTTAGTTAAATTGAATCCAGAAAATTTGCAATCACTGTTTCATAAACGCGATTTAGTAAATTGATCGCTATTTTTTGAAATTGATCGCAATTAAGATTTTCGAATGGAATTGGGCAGATTAAAATAGTATGAGGGAAAATATGAAGTAATATGATACTATGAGGGAAAAATAAAGAGTTTGAAAGTTGGATGGATTGAGGAGACAGAAACAGTACTATAGGGGGAGCCTCCTGCAGTCGACCCAAAATTTTACTTCGTTAAACAAAAGAGACAAAGATTGCACCGTTTTAATTTTATGGGCTTTTAAATTTGGGCTCAACCCATTTTGTAGTTAACCGGCTCGGCTAGCCCAGCTTGGTTGACATCACGACGCCGTTTTAATTAACCACACTAATTACTGAAAACTTGACTACAAAAAAAAAGAAGAAACAAAAAGTAAGAAACTGGTCATAAAAGAGCAAACCAGATTAGAAGAAAATGTGGGCTCATTAAAATAAAGCATTACCCAATCTAGATGAGGGCTAAGTTGATTTCTTGATTTCGCCCCTTGTTTAGACCATGATTAGATATGTATATTTAGTTTATTCTTAGCAATACGTCAAATCTCTTAAATATTATAGTCTGTATTAAAACAAACAAAATACACATTTGTTTAGAACTAGTTAAACTACCCATAGGTTTTTTTTGACTCTAGCTATAGGTACAGCCGTAAAGAGTCATATTCCCTGTTAAAAATTTGGAAAAAAGTATACACTCAGAAAAAGTTAAATTTCCAAGAAGCATATATCAAAGATGTGAGAGTTTTAATTATATAAACTACGTCATTTTGTTAATTATCTTTCTTTTGGTTGGTTTCGCTTTTTTTATCAGACGAGAAAAACATACTCATCTGATTTCATCTTCTATATATTTCTTTCATTCTTGTTCGATCGTATATCAGTTTATTTATTCTAACATAGACATAGTCTGACGTACCCTCATAAGTCATAACTTATAAAATATCTTAGATTTATGGAGATATGAGTTGATGATGATAGCATATAAACAAATACTAGTGGTGGCCGGGTTAAATTATCAACCACGTCATTTACAAAGACGCACCGGTAAAACGTGACGTGGGTCATCATGTAGATTACCTACCAATCATATATATCTATTCTTTATATTTTCATTTTTTAAATATTATAGCCGTAGGCCCTTTAGAGGTACAAATTCGGTTACTTTAGTTTCACTTTTCAATCGGTTGGCCAAAAAGAAGGAAAACAAAAACTATTTTTGTAATACAACAAAGGCTAAAAAATCATGCTAAAAATCTCATTTATTTTCTGGTCAACACAATACTCCATTAATTTCAAATTATTTATTGGTTAAGATTATTTCACACATATTAAAAAAATATTTAATTTTATATTTTATCCATAATTAATATTTATTTGATTTTATTTTATTGGTCAAGACATTAAATTAAGGAAAACAAAGTTAAAAATCTTATGAAATATATGCATTGAAAACATCAAACGATAACTAATATAAAACGAGTTTTAAGGTTCAAAACAATAACTAATATAAAACGGAAACAAGTATTACCTTAATACTAATAGTTTTGGGAGGGGAAGGGGTGGGGGAATATTACCGTAATATAGCAGGTTCTGTTTCTTTGCAATTATTTTTGGCAACAAATGAATCGGTCTAAATTACATATAGATTTTTGGTTAGATTCATGGAAACCTTTGTAAAATGATTACATGAGACCAAAATTTTATTTAAGATAAGAAAAGAATAGTAAAACACGATCAAGACATGTACATGACACGCAACCATATATCATGCATATGCTTAGATTTCAATTTAATCACTGCAATATTCATGGACCAGCTTCTGGACCATTAACTGCCCCAGGATGTAAACTATTAAAAATGATGTCAATTGGCAATTTTAAATAAAGATTGGGTAGATATTTATTTTGTCAACTATATTGGGGTGGATATTTATAGGAAATATACGTTGAAGAAAATATATTTTTGAATAGTGTAGAAGAGGCGAGCCTTATCTGATCATGTCAGTAATAAAAAAAACACAGTATTTTTTATTTATGTCCATACTCTGACATGTAAATCCAATAATTTAGATGTATTCAATGTCTTTCCCTCTTGTGTACGGAAGATATAAGAAATCTAAAAATATGAATCTCATTGTGGAAATACTGTATTTGAAAACAGCGATTTGTAATTTTCAAGTAAAGTTTATTTTTAGATTTTTAAGTAAAGTTTAATTTGATGTAAAGATATAAAAACCTTGAAAAAACAAAACAAAAAGTCATGTAAAGAACTAAAGTTATTCTATATTTCATTTCAAGATGATTTTCAGTATCATACAAATGAAAACAAAATAAAGAAATAAAGAAATGAAAATGTGTTGATTTGTATGGACACCGACATATTTATAATAAAAAATATCGCTAGAGGATGAATCTAATCTACACAGGTGTGGATCCACCTTAGTTACTTGCAGTTGCACCCAAACCAAACAAATATATTTTTACAGTAGATTAAGTAATTAAAGTATATATATTTCGCTAAAGTATATATATTTCACGATATAAAATGCACAGAATTTATACGTAAAGCTAGCTTTTCGCACGTAATAGCACAATAACAAGTCTTACCGGACCCATTTCTGGTTGGTATAAACAATAAACTATTACTTTTTATCCCAAAAAAAAAAAAACTATTTTGCTTTTTATCCCAAAAAACAAAAAATAAATAAATAAACAAACTATTTGCTCATACAAGGGAAATTCGAATCCTATAAAAGGAAAGGCAGAATCAAATAAGATTTTCATATTTCCTCAAATAGTTAACATTTATAGAAATATTTCTGTTTCGTATCTAATGGTTTCTTCTGATTGCTTGTATTATCGGAAAGGACCCTACCATATTTTGGTATACAACCCACTGAAAAAAAATCATAGTTCCATTGATAAGAAAAAGGTATAAAACTTTTAGCATAAAAATATAGCAGTAACAGGTAACAGAATCATTTAAAGTAGTAAAAACCTAAAGGTAAAAAAAAACAAGATGGTAAGAAAAATAATGTTATTTTGAAAATGAGAGATTATTAAGTCGTGTATTCAACATGGATCACGACGGTGGCAAACCCAAGATATTTACTTCACCTACTTGAGGTAAAATTTCAAGCAAGCTTTAATTGCAAGTAGGCCACACATCGGATCTTCTCTCTTAAGGGCTAAGCAAAAAGCCCCAATCTCTCTCTCTGTTTCTTCTATCTTCTTTCTCAACTCTCTCTTCTATCTCTTTTGTATAAGCTCCACTGAGCTCTGTTTTTGGTTTTACTTTTAACATATTTCCGGCTATCTTTTGCTGTATTCATATCTTTGAGGTTCTGAAAAAATGGCATCTTATAGAGTCCAATCTGGGTTTTGTCCTCTCTCATCGTGTCCCTCTATCGGTAATTTCGTCCAACGGATTAAAGACGCATGTCGTTTCCTCGTCTCTGCTGTTCTTGGCACAATTCTTTCGGCGATCTTGACCTTCTTCTTCGCCCTAGGTCGGCTTCTTGTTTCCTTATATACGTTTCTTGATTCTTTTCTCAAATGTCTACTCCATTTCTTAACCAGCATTCGAATCCCAATTTAGTCTCCTTAGTGTTGGGCAAATCCGAAATTTAGCTACTTGCTTGTCCTTCTTTTGGATTGATTTGATCATTTATAGCTCTCTGTGCTTATCTATGATTCTGAAATAGAATCTGCAACTTTTTGGTTTTATGTTAAGCTGAGAAAGTTGTTTCCTTTTCTCTTATTCAGTAGGAACATTGCTTGGAGCACTTACTGGAGCCTTGATAGGTCAAGAAACAGAGAGTGGTTTCATCCGAGGAGCGGCGATTGGAGCCATTTCAGGAGCTGTTTTCTCCATCGAAGTCTTCGAATCATCTCTTGTCCTTTGGAAATCTAATGAGTCACGTTTCGGATGCCTCCTCTACTTGGTGAGCTGAGAGATGTTTTAATTTTTTTTGCAGTGAAACTTCTCTTTTGCTCTGTTTTTAGCTACTTTTTCAATTCCAACTTTTAATTGATTCTTGTTAATTTCTTGTGTAGATTGATGTCATTGTTAGTCTTATAAGTGGTAGACTTGTACGGGAACGCATAGGTCCAGCAATGCTAAGCGCGGTTCAAAGTCAGGTACAGTTTTATTCATCAGCAGGGTATTGGTTTCAATTCCGCAATGAGATCTCTCTGTTTTCTTGATCTCTCTTCTCACTGATCAGATGGGAGCTGTGGATGCAACTTTCGAAGAGCTCTCAAGTATCTTCGATACCGGTGGCTCAAAAGGATTAACAGGAGATTTGGTTGATAAAATTCCCAAAATCAAAATCACTGGCAAAAACAACTTAGATGCTTCTGGCAACAAAGACTCCTGTTCTGTTTGTCTTCAGGTTTTTTGCTCCTTACAGTTAAAATTGATACTTAATTTTAATTTTAAATTTGCGGAACAAAAAGGTTTAATTTTTGTGTAATTTTTGTAGGATTTTCAGCTTGGTGAAACAGTAAGAAGCTTGCCACATTGTCATCATATATTTCACTTGCCTTGCATAGACAAATGGCTCCTCAGGCACGGATCTTGTCCAATGTGTCGACGCTATCTCTAATCTCCCTTCTTACCACTTGCACAGTTTCTCCCTGAGCCTTTTCTTCTTCTATGTTCGTAAACCTTTTGGTTAGTCTCTACATGTACAAAGAAATGGAAAAAAAAAAGAAGTTTTGAATTTTCTTCTTGAAACCCAGAAACTTGACCAAATCTATTAAATTCGGACTTTAGATTGTGTCTTGTCTCACCAAACTTTGCAGTAGTTGAATTTTCTTAATATTCTTTAGTTATGACGTGAAGGAAAGAAATTGAATTCTATGTGTGAATGATGTCTGTTGTGGCTCGTGGGCCTCCAGGAGATTAAATCTTGCCAAATCGTATCTCTTGATTTGGTTTGTTATTTAGTTCAAACATTTAAGCTAACTCACCAATACCTAATTAATTACAATGCCAATTTTGGCCAACGCAGTTATGACGAGAGACTTTCGTGTTGTAATTGTAATTGGAATATTGTCTACTGTCTCTATTCGTTGACACAAAAAAAAAAAAAAAGAAAGAAAGAAGGGATATATATGGTTAATCAGTCCTGTACTCCTGTTTCGTCCCAAGAATTTGTTGGTGCTGAGAAATCTATTTTAAGTTTTCAAGTTTTAAAATTAAGTTAAAGTTGCTAAAAGTAATAATTTATTTATGAGCACAATGGACTTTGCTAGAAATAAGCTGTGAGCGGTCCATTATTAACAAATGGTATTTACATGTACGAGGATGTTCTTGAATTTCATTTGTTCAGTTTTAGTGTTTATATTAGTTACGTTAAATATTATTAAAGCTATGGTTGTTTTTTCCTTACGTATGCCTCGTGATTCTTGAAGTTTCATTCAGATAGTTTGAGTCCAACTATCCAAGACTGCATGAATAGCCTGTGATTTATAGGATATGAGTTGTGGACCAGATGTAAAAAGTTTCTCTTCTTCCCCTACAAATAACACTATAGTTAAAGAGGATTTAACGTTGTATGTGGTACTTTATATCATTAATTTTATCAAAAAAAAAAAAAAGCTTTACATCTTTAATTAATTAACAATTATGAACCACATCTTTTAAAATCACGGGGAGTAAACTACCATCTGTTTATGTCACTACAAAAGTCTATAAGTATTTAGTGAAAAGTGTTTTTTGAAATTCTTTATCAAAAAGTTATTCTGGAATTTCACGAGACGAAATGAGATAAATGTTTGAAATTCGTTATGACAAAAGTTTATTTCAAATTCCACGAACTTTGATGAAAATAAATGTAAATATTGGTCAATAGTTCTCACAAACGCAAGAACGTAGAATCTAAATACCCGTTACCCGCCCGGCTCATTTCGTACCCATTCCGTTCGGCCAAGTATCCACTCCGTTCAAGCCAAATATCAAGTTTTCACGATCTATTATCCGCCAAGCCAAGCCAAGTATCAAGCCGGAAATTTTTTTCCGCTAGCCGCCCCATTACCCGTCCTTTACCCGTTACCCATCCCATTACCTGTAAAAAATACCAGAATAAAAATACCGTTATCCACGGTATCCGCATGCAAGAACCCGCAAACCCTGGGGATTTTGGGGGGAGCTTTGTTTCACGGATAATTTTTTTGTGAGGACAAATACCAAGCCAACAAACTCAATTATCCGGTGAGGCAAGTTGGGTACCAAAGAGGCGAAAAAACCGGGTACCCGGCCGTGCCCACCCCTAACGTAGATTAGTTGTCTTCACGTGATCTTCCGACAGATTAAAAGTTAAGTAGTTGGGAGTTCCCAACTGTAAATATCTTTTTCTCCCTCATCGTTTCGCTCTACGGTCCACGCGGCACAATCATCGCTGTTGATTTGACCACGCGACACCCACGTGATCATCGTCAGTTGGTCCACAATTTAAGCCCAATATCCCATTAAGGGCCCATATAAAGTCAGCATTTAGTTAGGCCTTCGAAACGCGAGCCATTAAATCAAACCGGTTAGATTTGTTTATTTCCCGGTTTAGATTTATTCCCTAAACCCTGAGACTTGAGCTGCTATATCCCATTTCCGACGGCGGGACTCGATTATACAGCTTTCCTCTCTCTCGTGGTCTGAGACTCGCCGGCAAAGCTTGTATTTGGTTTCTGTTCGATTCCAGGATAAATTTCTTGCAGAAGCAACTTCTCGTGAGCTATGAAGTTCCTCATTCAATCCATTTCTGGTATGATTCTATGGACTTGACCAATTTTCATCCGTGTAGCTAACTAGATAGATCCCATTTTCATCTGTCATTAATCAATCGTTCGTTGTGTCTAATTTTGGTTCGATCGAATGCGGATTCTTCATTTCTTAGTTACGCACCTACACGAATGCTTACATTTGTTTTTTTGATCGACGGAAACAGGGAGGAATCGATCTCTGGTTCGAGCTGTGATTAGTCGTCGTTACTTTGCTTCATCGCCGGAGGATCTCGCAAAGAGAAATTACGCCAACGATCTGTCGGAATACAACACAGCTGTCAATTCCGTCACAGCTCAGCGCAGGTTTTTTTTTTCTTCCTCTAGCTTCTCTTACCCTTTATCTGTATGGCTCATTGTGTTCGTAATGCAAATGTGATGAGATTCAGAAATTTGTTTCCATAGTAATATATACTTTTGGTTCCTTCAGTAATTATTCTTGACATTGTGTTCTTGGGTACTTTATTAATCAATGACAAGATTTTCTCTTTTTTGGAAGGCACTATTTGTTGAGGGACGTATATGATGATATGAAGCTAGATGGTGTGCAGCCTACAGCTGATATATTCCATTCATTTGTTGTGGGAACGATGAAGGGTGCTCGGTTAAATGATGCTTTCTTTTTCCGTGAAGAAATGAAGGCCATGGGAATTGCTCCAGATGTATGTCTTGTGATCTTTCTTTATTTTTCTTAACTCTTACATAAAATAAACTATCTTGTTGTCTCATTTATGTTCTTAAGAAAAGTTAGTTAGTTATATAACTTTCTTTGGTTGGATGGTTTCAGTTTTTGAGAGTTTAGTAGCAGATTGAGCTATTCCTTGTCCAATAATTTAGAGTTTACAGAATCAGTCAGTTCATCCGTGGCTTGTGTTATTGACTGCGCGTTCATTCTTATAGGTGAACTTGTACAACTTTTTGATTTCCACATGTGGTAAATGCAAGAATGGAAAGGAGGCGATCCGAGTATGTTATCTTCCATTTGCTATAGTTGGAGACTTTTTTTTTCTTCTACATTCCATAATCATCATTCGAATACGAAACTTTTGGTTTGTCTCTTATTGTAAGGTCTACGAGGAGATGAAGAGATATGATGTAAAACCAAATGGACAGACCTATGTCTGCCTGCTCAATGCCTGTGCTGTTTCTGGCCCGTTAGATCTTGTGTAAGTTATTACTTCTATTGTCTGTTGAGTGCTCGCTAATCGACCTCATTCCTCTTGAATAAGTTTAGTATCTCTTTTCTCTGTTATGAGTTAATTTTTTGGTTAACTCATGGTTAGGTATGCAATAGTTCGAGATATGACTGCTGCTGGTGTTGGTTTGAACCAGTTCTGCTACGCAGGACTCATAACTGCACACCTAAACAAGCAGCCTAGACCAGATAATCTTTCTACCAAGGTAACCTGTAAAGGTTTCCTGTTCGTATTTACTTTTTGTTTTTCTTAAAAGTATCTCATAGCCTCTCTTTTTTTTTTTTTCCTCGAAAGATTCTCGAGTTCGTGGAGCAGTCAAAAGGCTGGTCATCAATTGATTCATCTAGGAAGAGTGCAGAAGATGTGATGTTTAGTATCAGTGAAGAAGAGCTGTACAATATTCCAACTGCTGAATATGCCCACAGGACCAGGTTTCTGCAGAGGAATTTGACCGTGTACCATGTAGCGTTCAGTGCTCTCGCTGATCTAAAGGATGTAAAAGTAAGATGATTTGTGTATCTAGACTCCAAAATGTCCTGTATTTAGAGAGAATGGTCTGTTCAGTTTCGGAGTTGATTTTTGCATCTGACCAGTAATTATCCATGGCAGGCAACGGAAGCTCTTCTTGAGATGCTTAAGAAAGATGGAAAAGACACTGACACTTACTGCGTGCTGAAAATTATGAGGTATACAGAGCATGCACTGTGATCCTTAGATGTAGTTTTCTGTGCTATCTTTGCTCACAAAATGATTTTGGCATTGCCATGGGTTAAAAAGCAGTATTTAGCTACCATATTAACTTGTGTTACTTATATATTACATTATAAACTCGCATTGAGAATCAAAACATTACTATTGTATATGAATCATATTTGATATTTATATAGGTGCTATCTACTCTCGGAAAACTTTGAGAATGGTCTCAAATTGTTTGAAGATTACATGAGCGCAGACAAAATCCCTGCCATTGAACTCTACACGGTAACGATCATCATTGGTGTGTCAATATTTTTTTTAAGAACGAATTTCTTTCTCTATATATCTATTGTGGGAACCACCACTTCTATAAAACAAATGTTGTCGATTCTCATTCCTAAAACCGAGCAAATGAATATAGAGATGAATTGAAATCCTCAATGGATCCAGTTGTCGAAGAGAATTATGCGTCTCTGTCCTGTTTCCCATACTTGGTTCAGCATATCTTTGGGTGACCTGTATATGCTGACGATGTCATTCTATTTGTTTTTGAATCTACAGACGCTTATAGACGGGGCTATGACAGGACACACCGAGAAAGGAATGCAGATTGCTCAAGACACTCTGGTAATGCTTGCAGGCTCGAGCTGTACTGAAAGGAGAATCTATGAAATAAAGAAAACGCTGGCCAATGGTAGAGCTTTTACCTGATGATAATTGTTTGTAATGCAGGTCCAAATGAACGAACGCAATTTCTTCTTAGACCCAAGAACTGGAAGTAACCTGCTACTCAAAGCCGCTGGTGAAAAGGTAAAGGTTTTGAAGTTCTAAAAAAAACTGTGATAATATCTTGCGATGAAAAGTTGGCTTAGTGCAAGTAAAAAAAAAATCTCTTCTATTTTGGCAGACGGGTGGGTACACAGTTGCAAATATGATATGGGATCTAATGCAAGCTCGGAACATTCAACCTACACTAGCTGCCATTGAAGCTTACTACAAGGGCTTGAAAGTAAGAAGAATCCCCTTTTCTCAAATCTTAAAAAGAGAGCATAATCTCGAATCTTTTTCTTGGTCTTAGTTATTGATGGGTTTTTGGTGTGGAAATCACAGGAACGTGAAATACCAGAGGATGATCCGAGGCTGATGTTAGTGACGCGTACATACAATACCTTGCGGCTTAGGGAAGGGACAATTCCTAATCGGCCTTAATAGCATGGAGACCAAGAGGAAGAAAGATGGAAGCATGGCTTCTTCGTTTTCTGCTTCTATTTTCTTATTTTTGGATACCTGTAAACCATCTGGGTATGTTTTTAAACCAGTCGTTTAGGTGATGAATAAAGAGATTTCAACTAGAGGACTGGATATTTTTCTGATTTCATTGATGTTTCGATTGCTTAACCTTGAGAACTTTGACTCTACATGCAAAAGCAAACAATGTTTTAAATAAGTAAACGCCTGTTTGGTATATAAAGATCAGGCTGTTCACTCTCAAATGCACAGGTTTAGTTATTTGTTGGTAAAAACAAACTTGAAAATAGAGAAAAAGAAAAGAGAAACTATACATTCTGGTGTATCCATTTGCAGAGATAAATAAAAGCAAGAGTAGTTTTTGAATCACCAGATTACATCAGATATGTGGACTGTGACACCTCTCTTGAGGACTTTTCTTAACCACAACAGCCACCTCCCTGAGAAATTGCACCATCTCTTCCTCCAGCTGCACCTTGAGGACGCCCATAACCGACCTTGATGCCTGATGACTGCAAAATCCAGAGATATCAAGGGAAATAAATCACATTGTAACAGGATCAAGGAATTATTAGATTTCACTGAAGTCAATCACATTGTAACAAGATCAAGGAATTGTTAGATTTCACTGTAAGTGTTATATATAACAATTAGAACTACACCCGCATAAGCAAGGCCCATCATTCATAAGATTAAGATTAGGTCTATTTCCAGATTCATTAGGGCAATTACCTCATTGGATACATCAAAAACACCATCCTGAATGTTCTGGAGGATCTTGGCAGCAGTCTTTATGAATGCCTGTTGGTATATATAAACGCGATATTAAGTAATGTTAATCCAGTAAAAGAAGACAAAACTCCCCATGTGATAGTAAGCAATGTTAATCCAGCAAAAGAGATGCAAGGAATTAGTGTCACCTCCTCAACGTTTTGAGCTGATCTTGCAGATGCTTCTAAGAATAGCAGGCCATGTTCTTTGGCAAACTGTTCTCCTTCCTCTTTGCTAACAGCTCTCTTCTGACCAAGATCGCATTTGTTCCCAATCAGCATAATACTCATGTTAGGATTTGCATGTTGCCGAGCATCCTCCAACCAGCTTGCCAGATGGTTAAATGTCTCTCTTCTGCAACCAAAAGAACAAGAATTTTGAGTTTTGAGGGTAGAAAGATCAAAGCATGAAATGCATCAATGATAAAACTCTTGCAATCCTTCTTTTTGTTATATATACCTCACAAAATTCTAAAAGAGAAGAAAAATATCATTTTTGGAAAGATTTCAAATGGAGGGTTAGCTTAGTATCCTCCCAAAAGAAGAGCATTGCCAAAATCATAGCCAAGAACTTAATTCAGATCAAAGTAACTTCTCAAAGCATGTAAAACTCCTCAAGATAAACCAAATTCCAAAACCTTTTCGGAAGTCTAGGTTTAACAGTTTATCCTCAAATACAGAACAATCATTTCCGAAACCTTGCTGTAAATTCAAGCTTCGAGCTGATATAACTGTTGCTAAAGAATACTAACCTGGTGATGTCATAAACCAGTAAAGCTCCTGCTGCTCCTCTGTAATATGATCTGGTGATGGATCTAAAAGACTCTTGTCCAGCCTAGAACATAAAACGGTTGGTTAAATCATAAACAGCATCACAACAAACTTGAACCAGAAACACAAAAACCAAACATAAACAACTCCAACACATATATAATCCGATGGAAAAGATATTATTTGTCATCAAACCTAAAAATTGTGTGAAAAAAGAATCAAAGAATCAAGACATATTGACCAGTATAAACCACAACAAGTACTGAGCAAAATAACCAATGCGCTGTTGAAAATACGAGAACGACTTGTGACTATTCATATAGATAAGCCAATGAAACTTAATCAAGAACCGTGTAATGATTAACTTTGAGTCACTGGGCATAATTAAAAATAATAATTTTAGTATCACCAAATTCTAATAGCGCATTGTTTCTATAAATACGTAGAAACGGTATTGATTATGACAATTAATCTGCTAAATCATATCTAGCTTAGGATAAAACAATCCTAATCGATAAAACGTGACAAGTTCTTAGGAACAAAGTGAACCAAGAGGAGAGAAAGAGAGAACCGTACGGTGTCCCAAATTTGCAATTTGACGGGGCGTCCATCGACGGTGACCATCCGAGCACCGAATTCAACACCAATGGTGAGATCGTGGACTGGTTGGAACCGCTTGTCAGTAAATTGCAGAAGCAGACACGATTTTCCAACACCTGAAACAACAAAACAAAGAAAACCCATGAAAATGGCGACGAAATCGATCTAACCCAGAGAATCAAAATAGGAAATTAAGAAAGGTTAATTGATCGGTGGTGAGTCTCACCAGTGTCTCCGATGATTATGTACTTGAAGAGGTAATCGTACGACATGGCTGATGAATTAGGGTAAGGTGGATGATGATTTATTTGTTTTTCTTTTGGGTCGATATTTGAGAGAAGACAAGGAGATGTGAAAGATTGAGAGAGAGGAAGAAGAGATTGAGAGTACAAGTCACCGACGTGCTTTTTAGATTTTATTTTCGAGGTTTCTCGACGAAGCAGCTATCTCTTCCTCTCATCGTTATAATCTTTTAGTTAATTATTATAAATAGAGGGACCAGACTATAAAAAATATCTTAAAACAAACTATTGAATAAGCACTAAGTTTTTTTGTTTTCTTTCTTATAATTTGTAGGAGTTGTCATGTATATTAATAGTGTCTCCCCATAAGTATTTGAAGAAAGTATCAAATTTTCCCTCTGATTACACTTTTTTTTTTTGTCGTCTGATTACACTTTTTATATATAAAAAAAATAGATCCTGATTAAATATATCAAGGACAGAAAATGTGTCATGGCTTTGGACCCAACATATGGAAGAAAAAAGCCGATTCTTGAGGTTCACTTTATATTTGGGCCAAAATTTCCCTAACCAATCCAAACCTACATAGTATATGTACCAAAATACCCAAACAAAATCTGAATATTGAATGACCGAATTGAACTAACCAAAATTTATTAATAATTAATATTTTAATTTAAATACATAGAGGAAATAAATTTAAATATACTAAAAGTTTATGATATTAACTAAACATAATCAATTATTTTTGTAATCAATTAATGTAAGTTTTTGTCCAAAATCGAACCGAACCATATATTTAGATGTTTTTATACGGAGTAGTAGATGTTTTCTAATTTAAAATTGTCCTAAACTTAAACCGATCTTACTTTTTTTTTTTTGTTAAGAAAAACTTATTTATCAAAATTCGTTTTATGGAAATAACGAAAAAATATGTGATTATTTATGGAATTTTCATATGTTTAGGCGGAGAATCTGTGAATATAGATTCCAAACCGCAATTGCATTCCTTCTTCGTCCTTTTTAATCCTTATTTACTTTCTACCTGAGCCCTCGACTCATCCCATCATCTTTGTCGATCTAGTCCTCAAAATCTAAACCCTAATCCCCAAATATCTCGTGATCAAAAACTTGTATTAAATCGTGAATCTGAAGAAAAAATTGAAGATGTGCGTTGCTTAATTTGGTGGCAAAATTCGCGATGCATCGCAATTTTTCACCAGCCGCGATGCCGCCGATTTCATTCATTGTCATGAATGATTCATTCTCTCCTCCTCCATCTTCCTCCGGCGACTTGCCGGAAATTCCAG
>CM051388.1:6177941-6202941 GCA_028015245.1 Cardamine occulta | reverse complement strand
ATGCTTGGTATGGTAACATTCAGTACCTGCTTAATATCTCCGTGATTGGGCTCTTATGCTGTGTCTCCATCTTTCTCTTCGTTAAGCTACGTAGCGACCACCGTCGTATGCCTGGTCCTTCCGCTCTCTTTTCTAAGCTACTCGCCGTTTGGAAAGCCACGTGTCGCGAGATCGCTCGTCACTGTGGTGCTGATGCTGCTCAGTTTCTTTTAATCGAAGGTGGTAGCTTCGTGCTGCTTTTTTCCATTGCTGTTTTGGCGGTTTCGGTTATGCTTCCGTTGAATCTATATGCTGGGACTGCTTTGTTGAGTGATGAGCTTTCGAAAACGATGATTACTCATATTCAGAAAGGTTCAGCTCTGCTTTGGCTGCATTTTGTGTTTGTTGTGATTGTTGTTGTGGCCTCGCATTTTGGAATCTCTGCCATCGAAGCTAGGCTGAAGTTTACTAGGTTCAGAGATGGGAATGGGAATATCAGTGACCCCAATGCGAATTCTACTGCTTTGTTTACTATAATGGTGCAGGGTTTGCCTAAGAATTTAGGTTCTGATAGAGTTGAGTTTGAAGAGTGCTTTAGGTTGAAGTACCCAGGGAAAGTTTACAAGATTATTGTTCCCATGGATTTGTGTGCATTGGATGATCTTGCTACAGAGTTGGTTCGTGTTCGAGATGAGATTACTTGGTTAGTTGCCAAGATGGACTCTAGGCTTCTACCGGACGAGTTTGAGAATGCTAGAGATCAAGGACTACTGTCTTGTGTCTATGCTTTGTGGATTAGGGTGAAGGTGTTGTGGTCTCAGATAACAGAGAAGTTTGGTTTTACAGATGATGAGAAACTGAGGAAGCTGCAAGAATTGAGAGCTGATTTGGAGTCTCAGTTAGCAGCTTATAAAGAAGGACGAGCACAAGGCGCTGGGGTTGCTTTTGTGATGTTTAAAGATGTATACACAGCTAATAAGGCTGTTCAGGATTTTCGAAACGAGAGATCTAGGCGTACTGGAAAGTTTTTCTCTGTCACAGAGCTGCGGCTACAGAGAAACCAGTGGAAAGTTGAGAGAGCACCCTTGGCTACTGATATTTATTGGAATCATCTGGGATTGACAAAAGTCGCACTTATCGTACGAAGAGTGATTGTTAATACTATTCTACTGTTGATCCTTGTTTTTTTCAGCTCCCCATTGGCATTGATCAGTGCCTTGATAAGTGCCGGGCGAATCTTCAATGCTGAAGCATTGGATAGTGCTCAGTCTTGGCTCACTTGGGTGCAAACTTCTGGCTGGATCGGATCTCTTATTTTTCAATTCCTGCCCAACGTCTTCATATTTGTTAGTATGTACATTGTGATCCCTTCTGCTCTCTCGTATCTTTCCAAGTTTGAGCGGCACCTAACAGTGTCTGGGGAGCAGAGAGCAGCTCTCTTGAAAATGGTTTGCTTCTTCCTTGTGAACCTCATCATCCTCAAGGCTCTTGTCGAGTCGTCACTGGAAAGCGCACTCTTGAAAATGAGTCGTTGCTATTTAGATGGTGAGGATTGCAAGAGGATTGAAGAATACATGAGCCCTTCCTTCTTATCAAGGTCATGCGTTTCTGCTCTAGCTTTCCTCATCACAAGCACGTTCTTAGGAATCTCCTTCGATCTGCTCGCTCCAATCCCGTGGATCAAGAAAAAAATCCAGAAGTTCAGGAAGAACGACATGCTTCAGCTTGTCCCCGAGCAAAACGAAGAGTACCCTTTGGAAAATCAAGACCCAAGCAGCAACCTTGAGACACCACTTCTCCCTGAAAACATGTTTGAGTCTCCAAGATTCGGGGACGTCGAACCGATGAGCCAAGACCTCTCTGAATACCCAATCAGCCGAACCTCACCAATCCCTAAACAAAAATTCGACTTTGCCCAATACTACGCCTTCAATCTCACCATCTTTGCCTTAACGATGATATACTCTTCATTCGCTCCACTCGTGGTCCCTGTAGGCGCGGTTTACTTCGGTTACAGATACATAGTCGACAAATACAACTTCCTCTACGTGTACAGAGTCCGTGGCTTTCCTGCAGGCAATGAAGGAAAGCTAATGGACACAGTTTTGTGTGTAATGCGCTTCTGTGTCGACTTGTACCTCGTCTCAATGCTGCTCTTCTTCTCTGTCAAAGGAGATTCAACAAAACTTCAAGCCATATTCACACTTGGGGTGCTCGTGATGTACAAGCTTTTGCCTTCGGATACAGACCGGTTTCATCCGGCTCTTCTACGGAGTATACAGACCGTCGATAGCATAGTCGATGGACCTGTAGATTACGAAGCTTATTCTCACCCCAACTTCGATTGGGACACTTACAACAACAGATGATTCTACGACCTTCAAGCCTTATTAGTTTTGCTCTTTGACCAAATGGGGACTTAGAATCTATTTGTCCAAGTTAAAAGGTTTATTTTTGTATATCTTCTTTATGTATATTCAATTCCATATCTTTTGTGCATTATTTTTTGTTTCGTGGCTTTATCACGCGGGTTACAGTTGGATGCCTTTAAGCATTAATTAATTTGAGATCATAATAGTATCTTTCTTAAATTTGGGGTCAGAAGTCAGAAGAAACAGAAATTCTGGGGGTGGGGAAATTATTTAAATAAATAAGTGGGACCCAGTGTTCTCTGAAATGAGTATCGCAGTTATAACTTTCAACACATGGACTCTATGACTGTTACACTCACCTAACGACGAAGAACAATAGAACATAGATCTCTTCTCTTCTCTTCCTCTCAGACTCACAATTTTCATCGTTCCCCCCCCCAAAAAAAAAACCTAATTTTGTTCTCTGTTCCTTAATTTCTCAGTATTCCTAGATCTAAATCACGCATTTTGATTTTCGAATATTTCTTGGGGTTCTCTGGTCATGATTTCTCATTTTCTCTTTGTTTTCCCGAGAAAATCTCCGGGAAAGTAGGATATTCTGTCGAGTTCAAAGTTCGAAAGCAAATCGTTTCCAATGTCGTGTTATTTCTTCAAAAATACTCTGTTCTTGATCTCGTTTTTGATGTTACTGAGCTCCGGGAGCTGCAATGGTCGAATCTTCACCTTCGAGATGCACCATAGATTCTCCGACGAAGTCAAGCGGTGGTCCGATTCAACTGGGAGATTTACTAAGTTTCCTCCTAAGGGAAGCTTTGAATACTACAACGCTCTCGTCCTCCGTGATCAACTAATCCGTGGGCGTCGTCTCTCCGAGTCGGAATCGGAGTCCTCACTCACTTTCTCCGACGGAAATTCAACTTCTCGTATCAGCTCTCTCGGATTGTAAGTTGCATTTTGCTCACAATTTTCGAAAAAAACTTCTTTGTTTCAGGATAAGTCTGAATTTTTCTGGTTTAATCAGTTTGCATTACACGACGGTGAAATTGGGTACTCCGGGATTGAGATTCATGGTGGCGTTAGATACAGGCAGCGACCTCTTTTGGGTCCCTTGTGATTGCGGCAAATGCGCACCAACCGAAGGAGCCGCTTACACTTCTGTATGTTTAACACTTTTTAGCATTTGGGCAATTGTTGAGTTTACTCATCTTAGGAATTGAATCCTTGATTTTGGGTTTCTGTTTTGCTGTGTTTAGGAATTTGAACTGAGCATTTATAACCCTAAAGTTTCAACCACAAACAAGAAGGTCACTTGCAACAACAGTCTATGTGCACAGCGTAATCAATGCCTTGGAACATTCAGCACTTGCCCTTATATGGTATCTTATGTATCTGCTCAGACTTCGACATCCGGTATTCTTATGGAAGATGTTATGCACTTAACAACCGAAGATAAGAATCCAGAGCGTGTTGAGGCGTATGTCACATTTGGGTTAGTAGCAGTTAGCATCTTCACTAATGCTTTTTGTGTTTCATTTCAATGCAGTGAGTTCCTGAAAAATGTGAAATTTGTGCAGATGTGGACAAGTTCAAAGTGGTTCTTTTCTTGACATTGCGGCACCAAATGGTTTATTCGGTCTTGGCATGGAGAAGATATCCGTTCCAAGTGTTTTGGCAAGGGACGGTCTGGTTGCTGATTCCTTCTCCATGTGTTTCGGACATGATGGAGTTGGAAGGATTAGTTTTGGTGACAAGGGTAGTTCTGATCAGGAAGAGACGCCGTTTAACCTGAATCCCTCACAGTAAGTGGTAATTCACTTATGCTCCATTCCTTTGTGAAAATCTGATATGCCAAGAATCAACCTTTTAACAATGGTGAAATTTATTGCAGCCCAAACTACAACATCACTGTGACTCGGGTACGTGTGGGGACAACTCTGATAGATGATGAGTTTACAGCTCTCTTTGACACCGGTACATCATTTACTTATTTGGTGGATCCAATGTATATGACAGTCTCTGAGAGTGTAAGCATCTAAACACCATAATATACCATGTTTGTTCCTTGTGATGCTCTGTTTTGATAGCTCTATGATTCACATTGTCTTCTTCAGTTCCATTCTCAGGCCCAAGATAAGCGCCATTCACCGGATCCAAGGATTCCATTTGAGTATTGTTATGACATGAGGTATGAATATGTATCCATCCACACTCAATGTTTCTTTGTCTCTGCCACTCAATTCTAAACGTTTTTCTTTGTAAACGGTGTACTTAGCACTGAGGCAAATTCTAGTTTGATACCAAGTTTAAGCCTCACAATGAAAGGAAACAGTCACTTCACCATCAACGATCCTATAATAGTCATCTCTACCGAGGTCATACTCTCTCTTTACTTCGTTCTCTATTGTTCCTTATCTTCTTCAACTGAATCTTTGTGTGCTGATACTCTCAGTATCTCTACATTTTCACAGGGTGAACTTGTATATTGCCTGGCCATTGTCAAAAGCTCTGAACTCAACATAATTGGACGTAAGTTCAGTTTCTCTTCTAATCGATTATCAAAACATCCGGTCAATAAGGACCTCACACTGTTTACTCTTAATGAAACAGAAAACTACATGACCGGGTATCGTGTAGTATTCGACAGAGAGAAACTCGTCTTAGCTTGGAAAAAGTTTGACTGTAAGTTTCCGCTTACATTTGTTAGATCACCTAAACCCCCTTTACTTTCTGACTTATGATCTGTGAATTATCTCTTAACGCAGGCTATGATATCGAAGAGATAAACACGACTCTTACCGGACCAAACAAAACAGCAGCGGTAGCTCCGGCAATGGCTGCCGGAATAGGGACTCATAATAATTCCTCAGAGTCACACAAAGCAAACCAAACTATCTCCAAAAGTAGCTCTTCCTCAAACCAAAGATTTAAAACAATAAAGCTATGGTGCTTTTTCAGATATGTGTTCATATTACTCCCACTTTTGTAGACTTGTAAGCCCTCTCCAAAACACGAAAGCCAAATTTTTTTCTTTTGTATCATAACGAGACTGTAGAGATCGGCTTCTTCAAGAAAATATATGCTCTTACACGCATGTCACTCACTAACTTGGCAATTCTTGTCCTCTTTCCTTTCTTCTGACCGAAATAAACCGAGATAACCCGAACCAAGAGAGAATTTGGTTATGGAGTCTAACGCCGCTGAATTTTCGAAAGGAACTATAAAATGGCCGCTCGGCAAGTGGCCAACTCTTGCCACGACCGGAAAAATAATTCTTTCACTTTTGACATCATTTCTCTAATGTTATTGTATTGGTTTAATCTTTAAAATTTAGGACTGAAGGGTTTATTAATGTTTTACAAGTAAAGATTCGAAAAATCCAAATTTTTGAAAACAAAAAAGAATCAAACAAGTAAATCCACGTACAAGTGTAATCCACTTGAATAAATAAAGAATCAACAAGAAACCTAACCTATTCCAGTAGAGATTTGGTTTAAATAAATAAACCAAAGGAAAAGTAACAAACTTGCAGTAGATATAACAAGTGCAATAATGAGATTACACACATCTCTGTTGCGATGAACACAACCAGCTCCCTTTGTTCGAGATTTCTCTTTGTTCCTTTGTTCCCACATGACTCTTAGTTTAGGTGTCAAAAGGTGGGCACAGCTTTCTATAGTCAGGTTCGATTTGTAACAGCTGTAATAAGGACATCTCGGTACACTTGTTCTCTCCACTAGTTGTACTTGTATATGTCGTCTGAGGCACTCCACGTGGAATTGATGACGGCATAAAGCAACAGAAAACATCTTCTCAGCTTCGAGATCATCGTCGAAACAGATACCGCAAAAATTCTTCTTCTTCTTATGACGAGGCATAGGTATGCTGACTTCAGAAACAAGTGTTTCCATTGCAAGTTTATAAGCAAACTTATTAGTTTGATATCCATTCACCAGACGAGGAGTGCTAGATGTCAATTGTTGTCTGATGCATTGCACATCATACAGTAGCAAGGCAACTTTATCTTGCTCTGGCGCGGATCTCCCCATGACCTAAGACATTCAAGAGCAAAACGTCAATTACTAGAGTTCAAGACAATGTGAATCTTTAAGGAAAACTTACCAGTTCAAAAATCTGATAATGATCGCAGTAGATTGAGATATGAGTAATCCCCAAACTCACGGCTTCGGTTAGTCCTCGCTTCAATACCATAAGCTCAGCCTCCAAAACTGTAATGGAGGCGTCATGAAGTGGTCCTTTCATCTGAAATAAGAGATTATCCTCTTGGCCGCAAATTGCCACACCAAATCCTGCCACAAACCCTTTTGTTTCTTCCCTTATCAAACCCTTGAAGTAAAGTCTGTACAAGTAAGAATCCGGTGAGACCTGTCCGGCCGCATTTAGGGCATCTTCAGTGCCCTTTTCCTCCATGAAAGTTGTATATTGGACTTGTATGATTAGAGAGATATCAAAATATATATGAATCATTACTACCAAATGATATTTGACTATTTAATGTGTTGGTTTACTCGATATTCTCAAGTCAATTTGCTTTGTCCATTCTTGGAATGTAAAGAACAAAAAGAGAATGAATTGGTTACAAATATACATTCACATTAATTAGTGTCTATATATTGTTGGGGGGGGGGGGGAAGATTCTTATTCTGAAAGATAGTCTATCATTTCCTTTTAGCTAGAGGTTTATTATTATTGCCAAATGATAGAACTATTGCTGGTGGTAATATAACCAACATGAGTCCATGACCTCGTTACGAGATTAGTTTAGTAGATTAATTGTCGAAAATTATACAGAACATATGATTAGTAGAAACGTTTGTATAATGATTTAAGAATACTTTGTTTATTTTTCTGTGAGCATTGACCTTTTTTTTGTCAACAACTATAGACAATCTAAACCAATATGGCAACATTTCATGACCAATATAATAATATGATTTAATAGTCAACTTTTTTTAAATAACGCCAAGTCTCTCGTTACTATTTATTTATATCCGAAATTTATGAATTATTAAGATCGTTATTCCAAGAAGAAAAATATTAATCTAACAATAACCATAGATGATGGATCTATTCACCAGCCAAAACTTTTTAATAACTTTTCTTTCGGCCAACAAATCGATACATTTTTTGTTATGAAATTGAAAACAAAAAGAAAAGATGTGTAGCACTATGACTGTGAGTTTGCGATTTGATCAATCTGCAGCGTTTGAAACTTATTTGATACAAAAAATGTTCCGGACACTATATTATGATTTTCTCTCATTTTAAAATCTATAGTTGGTAGTTACAACTTACAACAAATCTCTAATATAAAAACGTCACCTTATTTGAAAATTAAATGCAATAATTTTGAATATTTGTCTGCATATACTAAAATAATAAAACAAATACTCTATCGTTTGATAGTTTCTTCTTTCGAGCATTACATGTGTTACTTGATACATGACATCTTTAGAAATCCGATTTGTAGACAAGTTCAACAATCACAGTAAAATTTGATGTGCGGTAACACTAGAAAGTAACAAGGTTTGGTAACTTTTAAAATTAATCCTAAGGTATCTCTATAGCTAATTGATAACTAATTTAAACGTGTGTGTGAGATTGACTTACTAAAAAGTAAAAACTAATAAAAAAATTTAATTTATTTTATGTTTTTCCATTCCTATATTATGTATAATATATTTATATGGTGATATATACCAAATAATAACATGTGCACATATTTAACTTTTTCTTATTACTTAAAAAAAAACAAATCTGTGAGAGAAAAGTATAAATTTAAAATAAGATTTTCAATTAATATAAGGAAGTTTTGAATTTATCCTTTTTATCAAAAAAGAAAAAAAGGAAATTTAATTTAGTTTAAAAGAGAGAGAAAAAAACGGAACCAATTTACTAAGTAATTTCACATGTCAACAATCCTCCAATAAGCATAACAGCCAATAAGATTGAACGAAGAAAAACAAAAGTGTGTTTTTTCTCGTTTACCACAAGGGTAATCTCGTAACTTGTCATTTCCGCGGTACCGAAGCAAAACCAAATCCAAACGGAAAAGGAAAAAAATAAATGAAAAGAAAAACATATAAAACGAATAAGAGAACCAAAAAAATAAAAAAAACAAAGCGAGAAAGAGAGAGAGAAGAGGAGACTACACTGCTCCATCGTCTTCTCCTTCTGGGTTGTTTTTGGAAAAAATCGTTCTGTTACCCTTTTTTTTGCCATAACTCAAACCCTAACCCTAATTTCTCTGAATCGCAGAGGTTTCTTCTGCACCGCTAACTCTTTTTTTTTTGTTATTTGGGGGTAATCGATAATCGTTATTTTAGATTACTGTCGATCGGAGCTTATCGACTCTCTAACAAACCCTAATTTTTTTGTCCTCTCTCTCATGGCTTCCGCCACTAGCAATAACTCCAGTTCTTCTTCTATGTCTCCTCGTCGTATCAGCGACAATCACGGCGGCCCTATCCCTGCCGCTACACAATCGCCTCGCCGTCCTTCTCGGCAGATGTCTTCTCCGTGGACTCAAATCGTTCGCGGCGAATTAGAGCCGATCGCCGCCGCTCCTTCCTCTCCTCAATCCAGGGCTCCGATCGAGCCGATTGCTTCTGTATCCGTTGCTCCACCTGCTTCTCCTTTGACGGTGGAGGCGGCTACGGCTGCTGGAGATGACAAATCGGAGGAATCTGGTGCTCAGGGCAATGCTGGAAAGAAACCTGTTTGGAAAAGGCCTTCTAATGGGGCTTCTGAGGTTGGACCTGTCATGGGAGCTTCCTCGTGGCCTGCTCTTTCTGAGACCACCAAAGCTCCTTCCAACAAGTCTTCTTCTGATTCCTTAAAAAGTCTCGGCGATGTTCCATCATCATCGTCATCTGCATCTGTCCCCGTTTCTCAGGTTCAAACGTTATTGATTATTGATTATGTAGTTTATAAATGTTTTAGCTTTCTGTATATGATCTATCTGGGTTGCGAATTGAGTATAACTGTGTAACATTGAGTGTGGTTGGTAGATACCTTTGTAGCTTTAATTGTTTCTCACTGCCCTTGCAATGTATCAACATAAACTTTAGTATCTGCATGCTTATTTCCTTACTAGAATAAAGGCGATGCCTTTTATTTTGCCTTCCTGTTCCTCTTGGATTGGCGAATGCATATTGAGCCACTGAACTCTTTAGAGTCTGTGATGTTGAAAACGAAATGCTTATTTTGATGTACTCCTTCACTTACGCATGTGTTATCCTAGGTTGATAATTCCCTTTATCCTGTTTTAGTAATTAAGATGCTTCTTTGTCTTTGATTAAGGGAATTGCAAGTGCTTCTGCTCCTGCACCTGCACCTGCACCTGCACTGAAGCAAGTTGTCCGTGCCAACCCTAATCCAACACCAAATCACTCCCGCCAGAGATCATTTAAACGGAATGGCGCTTCTGGATCTGCTAATGGTACTGTTTCTCAACCATCAGCGCAAGGTTCACTTACCGAATTACCTTCGCACAACCCTTCTCCTAGAGGCCAAAACCAGAAGAATGGCTTTGCTTCGCAAACTCATGGTGGTGCAGACAACCTATCACAACGGGACTCGTACAGGAACCAAAATGGCAATCATAACCTAAGTCATGGTAGCAGGCGCAATCAGGAGCATGGAAATCAAAATTGGGCTTTTCACAGAAGCTTTAATGGGAGAGATGGAAATGCACAATCACAAAGAGGTACTCCAGCATTTGTAAGACATGCACCACCACCTGTGCAGCCAATTCCTCCCCAGTTTATGGCAGCTCAGCCTATTCAGCCTTATGGCAGTCCTGTGCCCTTCCCTCCTGGTGAGCCACATTGAAAATCACATCTTTGTATTTCAATTATGATTTTCTAATGTATCTTCTTCATTTCAGAATTGGCATCGCCGTATTATCCCCGTATGCCTTTCATGACACCTCTTGCACCTGCTCCGGTCTTCTACCAAGTTCAAGATCCTCCATTACACATAAAACTGCAGAACCAAATACATTATTATTTTAGGTAGCACCTTCGTATTGATGTTCTCTTGTTCTTCTTGATAATGAAATTCTCACTGTTCAGTTCTCTTTAGAGAAAGACTAATGATGCAAATGTTTATTTTGCTACAGTGAAGAGAATTTGATTACAGACATATACCTTCGCGGGAACATGGATGATCAGGGTTTTGTTCCACTACGTGTGGTTGCTGGTTTCAAAAAGGTAAACAAATTTCTAGTTGTGTTGTCTATCATATTGGCCTCATTCACTTTTCTCTGTTTATAAGATATAACCAATTTACCTTATTTTCCTTCCAAAGAGTAAGACTTTCATGTCTGTAGAATTCCACAAAATCTTTCTTTAACCCACATCGAGGATTAAGGTGAACTTGTAGTTAATACAGCAAGGTCTTAGATTGTTTTTGTGACGGTTTATTTAAAGGTGTAGCATGCATGTATATATATATATATATTATCAATTGGCATATATAGAGAAACGATTGTGAATGCTTTTTTTGCTCCCATATACTGTGTTGCATAGTGTTAAACTTGAAAAGGTATGACAAATAGCTGCTCAGTAGGCTCTCACCAATTTTCTTTTTCCTTCTCTTAATCCTAGTTACTATATCATTTTGTTGCTTTGGACCGTAACCTGAATTCTTGTATTATTTGCTGTGAATTTTAGCTATCTTTGTTACTTCTTTTTTCTCCTTCAGGTTGCAGAACTTACAGATAGTATCCCGCAAATAGTGGAGGCTCTACAAAGTTCACCTTCTGTTGAAGTGCAGGTATTTCTTTTATATGTCCTTTAGTGTGTAAACTATTGAATTCCACTGTCTTTCCTTGCAAGTATGAATAATGGTAGTATGTGATTAAACCTTAGGAATATTATTCTGAAGAGAGGTAGCTTGTCAACACTGAAAAAAATAGTTTTACTGTTATCAGCTCTTCTCATCAATTTTATGGCATCCCTTGTTGTGTGCATGGAAAACTTGTACTTTTATTTGATTTTACATACTTTGTTGTCTTCTTAGGGTGATGGAATAAGGAAGCGCCATAATTGGCAAAATTGGTTGCTTCCCAAGATGAGGAGTCCTGCGGTATCGAGCCCCCAGTCTGTTGAAAGGGCAGATTCATTAGCCAGCCGAGTTGGAAACTTGGCTCTTGATCAGAGCTCAGCGGGTTCCATTGGTGGTTCAAGCAGTCGGTTGCAACCTACAGAAGCTGTTTCAGATGTTCAGCAACAGTCTTCTGGTGTTGACCCAGTGAGCAACAACAACGGCTCAGATGGTTCGAACCGTTGAACCATCATGTTTCGGTGCTGTTGGTTAGTGTTGGACATGAAAATATTATTTTGTCCTGCCTCAAAACAGGAAAACAATAATGAAGGGGAATCAAAAAAAAAAAAAAAAAGGAAAAAGGTAAGGCATAAAACCATAAAGAGAAGAGAGACCCATATGAAAACAAAGAAAAAAAGGATCAAACATTTTATGATTCTTCTAGCTAGCAGATACTTTGGCATATTTATGGTTTTTTTTTTTTTTTTTTTGGCTTTGGTTATTTTTGGATGCTAGTAACTTTTTATGTTTTTGCTACGTACTATGGTCATTGATGGTTGCGTGTAGCCATTAATATGATCTGGGATTTATCCGTGTTATTGGTTTTGCTTGCTAGTAACCAACCTCTTGACCTCCTTTATCCTCTCTATTGCTTTTATTTTTTCCGATTTCAAATTTACCATTGTTGATGGGTTTTTAGTCATTGTTGTGATCTCGTATTCCTCTGCAAATTCTATGTATGAGGAAAAGCAAAGACTGTAAAAGTTAAGCAATAGCAACGAAGAAAAAGATATGACAAAAACTTGTCCCAACGACGTCGTGACGTCGTGTCGTCGTTTCGTTTCGAAGTTAAGCAATATATACGGGTATGATCAGGATTTTTACCATTTGACTACCCGTCAAGTAGTACATTCACTATATTTTTTTGTGTTATTGATCAAATATGAGTGGTTAAATCATTATTATTTATTTTAGAATAATGTATTTCATATTTTTATATGAATTTTCGAACAAAATTTTTAATTAAATTTATAAATTTACAACTCAAACTCTTACTATTTAATCAATAAAATAACAATTCATTTATAATCTGCATGAAATATGTCAAAACTTTTATTTTTAGTGAGAGCGAGAAGGAGTTGTAAAATAAACATTAGGTGATGTAAAATTTCATGTATTTATTTTTGTTAAAGAAAATATCATGTGTTTCTCTGTAAAAATGAAAAGAACACTCAATTTTATAATGTCAAATTTTCAAGGTTGCTAGATAATCGAAATACAGGCCTACAAAAACAAATTTCATATGGATAATAAAAAAGGGGCTAATGTGTAATTCAAAATTTATAAAATATATCAAAGTACTTATAAGACTCGTTTACCCTTTGTTATATTCAAATCTCAAAGTGTTTGAAAAATATGTTGTCCGCATAGTAAAACCGCTATAAATTAATAATATTAGGACCGGAGAATTTTATTAATTTATAGAGGTTATTAATTAATCGATAAACTAATAATTATTAATTTATAGAGAGTTTTTCCAAATTTTAAAACATGTTATATAAAAACTAGAAAAATGAAAATAATACTTCGATGTGTTCTAATGCATTTACACATTATGAAATAATCATTGCATATATAAATTTTTTAAATAATTTTTGATGCAATTTGAGAAGATAATATCATATATTTTTTATATTTAAGAAAAATAGAGATAAACTCCAACAAAATTATAAATTTACGAATAAATAAACAATATTATAATCATATTTCACTAAAATATCTTATATATATATAATAAATTTATATGATTATTAATTTCTGTTATTAATGAGACCATATATTTACATAGAGATTTCAAAAAAATTATTATCTTATTATCTTGTCGAAATGTGTCAATTATTACACTGACTCAACTTGGAACCGAGATAATTTATTAATTTATAGAGGTTATTAATTTATCGAGTATTAATTTATAGAGGTTCTACTATACATGTGTTCACTGTTATGTACTTTTTATAATAAAGGTTTTAGATTATTGGAACGAATTAAACCTCTTTTTATTTGGTAAAAGTCGAACTAAATAAACTTTACGTACTTAGTAACTACACATTTCGTAATAAATGAAAAATAAGCCATAACTCTCACGAATTACACTAACAAATTTCAAAAAAAAAAACTCTCACGAATTACAGTAGCCTAAGATGATATAGCTATCATTCAAAACCATATAGGCGCTACTTAATTTTATTTTTTTCGTCAAGGCGCTACTTAATTTTGTCATAACTAATCGGAATTAAAGAAACACAAACACTCACATATATAAAAATATTCTATATGTTCACCTAAATGAGGAAAATAAACAGAAACAACCCAAGAATAGGTTCGATGTCACAATCTATACGAACCAAAATTCTTCATAGACCAACAAAACAGTAAACCCTAATTCACAATACACACCAAAAATATAGAAAGTTGTCCCAATTATTCTTGCTATTTGGAGATGTCAAGTACACAATCCCAACATCTTCACTATCCAACGGTTAGCATTCTTTTGGCTATTTCAACTCCAAGTTTTTGCCTATTTATTTTATTGCTAATTTTAGTAGTAAATTATTACGACTACTTTGTGTTCGTACGGTCTAGAGACAGCCTACGCACATATGATTATTGTACGGACCAATGGAACTAAAGAATCCAACGGTCAGAAACTCGAGGGTTATTTATATTATTCGTTGGATTAATAAACTAAAAAGAATAAATACGAGTGTGTATATATGTATATGAGGGAGTTTTGTCGTCATGATGAAGACTTCAACAAATCAAATCACTTGTCCAGATCTATAAACCCTTTTTTCTGCCAACGAGTCTATTATTAGATTATGTCTGTAATCCTACTTTCAAACCAACTTGCAATAAACGAGGTATATCATAACTATATATAAATATGTATATATAGATTGGTGTATTCGTTAACTTTCCAAGAAGAATGCATCTGAAATTCAAGTTTTGATGATCAAGGGAAAACTAAATAAACATACTTTATCGTACTACAGATATTATATGCCACTTGGCCATAACTTCTTGCTAAACCAAATTTTTTTTTTTTCCGTTTATATACATTGTTCGAAAGTAAACTAAAGAGGATACTTATTCAAAGATAGGGAAATAGATTTGAAGGACTTTGGGACAGAGCAATATAGTGCTGACACCTGTCCAATCCCCTGAGGCATGACATGTCACACACTCTCTCTCATACAAGATACATTGATACAACTCACAAGTTCAGCACAGTTTGTGATTCAATGGACATTTGGATTCACTCATTAATTACCTACTACCCCAACTTTTTTCTTAAACCCCCGATTTGATTTTTTTTTTTTGGGTTTTTTGTCAACAACATTTATCATGTGAATCAATCAGTAATTCAGTTCAAAACTTGTTAGGTTTAAATATAGAGAAAATTGCACAGAATTTATATACATATATATATATATATATATATATATATATTAGAAAAATCTAGAATATTGATGTTTCACCTAAAAAAATCCAATGTATTGTAACATGTAAAAATTCTTTGTTTCAACCACAAATGGAAAATATCTTCTAAGTTCCAAAACAATGACGAGAATTGCAAGAGGATCCTTTGAGTTAATTCAATATTTGCATGTTCAAAGACGGGACGTTTCCTTGAGGGCTATTTTTCCCATTTACTTTTTTTTTATATGTAATCATATAGTATGTACGGAAATGAATAGTTAATCTCGTTGAATAGAATCTTAAGAGAAAAAAAATATTTTATTATAACAACTTGCAGTAAAGAAAATAAAATGAAAAGCATGACTAGATAATGCACTCGGAGACTGAACATAGATATGGGGGGACACATTTATTCGAATATCTAGATATCTGGGGGTACTCTCGGACCTTATTCATGTAACATATGTTATAGAAAATGTCGAGTGTAAAAAAATATGGAAATGTAAAACATCAATATACAGTCAATTAAACTATATACTTGTTGTTTATATAGCAATTCCCCACCGTTTATGTTCAGACCCACAAATTGATTTCCCTATCCATGTAAATCAGACTCTTGACACAGCGATCAAATCTCGTCGGATGACATGAACACCAATGATTTGAAGTCGGGAACAGATGAACATTAAAACCTTTATTTAAATACACTTCAAATATACGATCTATATTATTATGAAAATCTGTTAGTACTATTAAAAAATGTTAGAAGATATAGAACGTTTTAAAATTTATCGAATTTATGTGCTTCCACATAGCTTTGTTGATTTTAATCATTAACTATTATAGATAGTAAAAATTATTGTTAAATCATTAAGTGCATGACGAATCTTTAACACTCCGGATCTTACACAATACTAAAAGTGAAGCGCTTAAGTATATATAGTTTATAGCATAACTCTTCCCAAGAACATACTCAAAACATATACTACTTTATATAAGACTTCTAATTTCCATTTTTTACATTTATATGAACAAATAATATTTTTATAAATAAATTTTTAATTAACAACCGCTATAATATTTTACATTTGTGGTGAGAAAAGCGGTTTGAATTTCAGAACTGCTTCAAGTTATTTATATTTGTTGACCAATAAAAAGGTATAGAGAAAATTCAACTGTTCAACAAACACTTCAAAAATTTGTTATAATTTTTTTGTTTTGTTTTATTTGAGTTTATTGGTGAAATAACAGTGAAGAATTGTACCTATTTCCATTTGAAAAAGGCCTATTTCCGGAATACTTTTTAACAAAAATGGTGTAATTTGGTAAATTTACCTTGAATTAAAGCAAGAACAAAAAAGTCACACTTGAGAGTTGAAAGTGATTCAAAGGGATCTGATCTAAAAAAGTGAGATCAAAGCAAAGTTAATTTAAATTGCCTGCCTTTTATCAAGCATCTCTTCCCCCACTAGTTACATTTAAGGATCATGAGAATAGTTCACTATCTTCACTTTTGAAATTATCAACATTATATATCTTTATGAAAACTTTGACATTAATACTTTAATTACATAGTTATGGGAATTTTATTGTTCTTATAAAAAAATATTTTATTTTTGGAATAGTTCAATCTCTCTGTCTCTTCTTCTGGACCCAACCCATCATTCCAGAAATGACCGGCGAAAGTCAAGAAGCTCTCTGAGCTCTCTACTCACCACTCTCCTCTATCTCTCTCTACCCTCTGTGTGTAGGATACAAGACAATTGACACCAAAGACTAAAGCTGTGTTGTTGGTTCAGTTCTGTTCTCTTTTCCAATGTTGTCCTCAGCAAAGCATCAGAGAAACCATAGTCTCTCTGATACAAACAAGAACAAGACTCTCAAGAAAGTTTCTTCCATTTCATCCTCACCATCATCATCCTCATCTTCATCTTCATCTTCATCTCCTTTACCCTCACAAGACTATCAAGCCCAGAAGAGATCTCTAACCACCATGGAAGAAGTTTGGAAAGACATCAACCTTGCTTCCATCCACCACCTAAACCGCCACAACCAACATCCACAACCCAACCATGAGCCAAGGTTCAGGAGCCACAACCACCACAGTCAAAACCCTAACTCAATCTTCCAAGATTTTCTCAACGGACCTCTGAACCAGGAACCAACACCCACAAGCCTGACCATGGCTTCTGCCTCTAACGGCGATTCCACCACTGCCACTGCTCTCGTCAGCTCTCCTTTTCCACTTCCTGCAACTGTTCTGAGCTTGAATTCCGGCGCTGGATTCGAGTTTCTCGATAACCAAGATCCTCTTATTACTTCAAACTCTAATCTGCATAGCCACGGTCACCTCTCAAACATGTCTTCCTTCAACACCCCTTTTGAGGCTCTGGTTACATCTTCTTGTTTTGGTAAGAAAAGAGGCCAAGAGTCCAATGAAGGTTCAGGGAATAGAAGACATAAGCGTATGATCAAGAACAGAGAATCTGCTGCTCGTTCCCGAGCTAGGAAACAGGAATGTGCCTCTCCTAACCTTCTACTCCTGTGAATCAAAGGAATCAAAAGAAATGTACTTTTGCCATCAAAATGCTTTTGATCTAAAAAAAGGTTTCTGGGTTTTGATTCTCATTTGCAGGCTTATACAAACGAGTTAGAGCTTGAAGTTGCCCACCTGCAGGCAGAAAATGCAAGACTCAAGAGACAACAAGAACAGGTAAACAAGCAGAGAGAAGTTCTTATTGTTTTTTGCCCTTTTGAACCACACATGTTAATAGCTCAATTCCTTGTAGCTTAACTCCAATCTTAACAAACTTATATAGAAAGAGACACTCTCTGCGTTACTTGCGATATATTTGTTTTGCACACTTTTGTCCATTGACATTTTGAGTGCTAAGATTCTGATGCTTCAGTTCTGTGGTGTGTATTTGTGTGTGCAGTTAAGATTGGCAGTAGCAAATCAGCAACCCCAAAAGAACACACTTCAACGGTCTTCCACAGCTCCATTTTGAGAAATCTACAAGTCCTTATTTCTCTTTTGGGGATTTCACTTGTGTCATGAAGAAGTGAAAAAATGGAAAAGTTTGTACCTTTTTTTATTAAGCTAAATTTGGAGAACTAAGATATTGCAGGAAAGAGAGAAGATGTTAAAAAAAGAAAGAAAAAAAAAAAACAGAAAGAGTAAAGGATCTTTCTATTTCCTAAGGCACAGGAACACCCGTCTTGGGCCTCTGCTCTTGGTTCTGTCGCTTTCCCACTCAACCCTTTCCACTTCTGTACTAACTTCTACTTATTTTTCTTGTAGTAATGTTCTTCTTCCTCCTCTAATGCTAGTTAAAAAAAAAAAACGAGTTATGTTTTACTGTTTAACCAATTTGGTTCTCAACAAAAGAAAGTTTCAAGTGACCAATAGACAAAACAGTGCTGCACTTAAATGATGACAATAACAAAGAAAAGTGAGAAGGGGACCTATCACTGAGCATTTATGTTTCTTCCTGTCCCATTATCACAAAATATCAATTCCTTTGGCTGGCTACCATACAAGCCAACTACTTGCACTATGAAATTGAAACCTCCAAGCCAATGGGAATTAAGTCATCCCACTTTTTTTGGTTGGTCAAGACTCAACAGAGATAACATGATAAGTTTTATTCAGTCTGGCCACTCCCCACGTTTTAATTATTCAATGTACAGTAGCTTTTGCTATACTGGTCACCATCAAAACACTAGGTGTTTGTATTCATTTGGTTTTATCAAGAATAGTTTCATCTTCTTTTGGTCCAATATCAATTACCTGACAGTCATAAGTATTGCTGATGATGTCCAAGAAGATTCTTCTTCATCCACTTTTGATTGTTGATATTTTGCCGTGTATTCTTTTAAGCAAACAAAAGCAGATAGATTCGACATCAAGAGCTAATAAGGTGTAAAAATAGTGGCATTTAGATAGAGAAGAATAGTTACCAAAAGTGGGAATATGACTAGAATCTATCCTCACATTATATAGTTACACTTAGAGCCCCTCAAATAGGCATCTGTACTTTAAATCATGCTTTTAGTTCCACTCCAGTCAATGAGAATCCTAGACTTTAAGAAACTTAAGCAGAAAAGGTAAGGTACATTCATCTGAAACTACACCTCCATTGTCTTTCAATTTCTTACATCAATGTTTCTCATCAAAACTTAAAAGTACTACCAGAACTTGGTCACAAGCTTAAAAAGCGAGGTCCAGAGATGGTCAGGTAACTAGTACATAGAACAGAACGAACAATTAATAAGTAGCTGAAGATACAAGTTGCTAACTTCACTCTCATCAGTTTTATTTTTTGGTGCAAAAAGCAAAATCATTAAGCTTTTGATGCACCAACTTCCTCGTCAAGTATTTTTCCATCCTTTGGAACTAAGCATGGAATCCCATCTTTAATCTGGCGTGTTAAGAGATGCAAAATCAAGTCTTTAACACTAAATCGTGAACATGAAGTGAAAGCTAAAAAAAAACAAGAAGAACACAATTAAGAAGCAAAACCAACTCTTAACACGGAATCGTGATCATGAAGCGAATTCTAAAAAAAGAAGAATATAATGATTAAGAAACAAAACGGCCGACCAACCACTTCAGCATATGATTATTCTATCACCAAGAACAAATTCAGTTTTATCTTTATTTAGTATGAAGCAAATGAAAAATAGGAAAGAATCTAGCTCTATATATATGTATATATCTCAACTCTCAATCTCCGATTAGACAATTCCTAGATGATCAAAATTGGGATCAGAACATGTTCTTTCAATAAGAGATATGATTCTGAAAGCATATATTAGTGAGTTAACAAGAGCCATACATCTAACTTTGAAGGAGATCAACATGACACAGAGCATCTTAGCAATAATCAACTCATCTGAATCGAAAAATTGAAAAGCTTTGGAATGAAGCTTACAGGAAAAGAGACACCAACAGTATCGCTGACAAGTGATTTCGTCTTTTCGCAAACCCTATCAGATAACAATTCGTCAAATTTCTTAAACATTTTCTTCAGGACGAATCGAATTTAAGCTATTTACAAATTGAAGAGAGAAATCGAACCTCAAAGGTTGCTTGGAGAGAGGACACACCAGAATGTCGGAGAGGGCTTTATCGATTACATTTCCGGCGTCTTTTAGTAGTACTCTGCTTAATCTCACCATCTGAAAGCTTTGATCTTTAGCTCTCCCCGGGTTTTTCTTCTCTTTTCCGACCTCCGGCAGAGTCGACCGGCGTAAGGGTAGAGCGATGGTTTTGACTTTTGAGTAAACTCAACACGGGGCGAATTGCCAGACCTAGTAGCTTTTAAAAGTTGCCAGAATGACCTCAAAATATTATATTATTATTATTATTATTATTATTATTTTTTTTTTTTTGGATTAGTCTTTAAATGGATTTTTACCATTGGCCTTCAGAAGATCCAGTAGAGTTTTGCGATTTCTTCATCATCGCCGGATGAATCGAATTCATTAGTTCTGAGAGTAGTTTCAATCTTGTTAGACGCTTTCTTCGAGCTTGTCGGAGGAAGGAGATGGTAGCTTTGGTACTTGTGCTTATTGGGTTTGGATGCTGAAGGCCTAGTTGTTGGGCCGTGGATATAGGCTTGGGTATGGGTTTGGTTTTGTGGTTGAGAAAGGCAGTGGTATGAAGCCATTTCTCTTAGTTGACAAAAGAACAACGGTCCTGGTTATATTTGTCCCACCATTTGACTCGAAATTCTCGAGTTAATGAATAGGGCATTTTGGGTAAGGCTTGGGTGAGATTGAAATGCCAAGAGGCAATCCAAGGGATTTCCATGTCTATGTGGAAACAGATTTGGATAAAGGATTCATGGTAATCATGGTATAATTGGGAGAAAATGGTTTTTGAGTAGTAAGGAAAGGCGGTTTTTGATATAAAAGGTGGATAGATTTGATCAGTAGGACCAAACCAATGCCACCACTCATAAAACCATCCTGGAAATTGCTTAGGACATGTTTTATCAAAGGAAAAGAACCATGAATGGTCTCTTGGGTAGTAGTAAAAGGTGTTGAATAAGGCGTTATGGTAGTCCATGTAAGTAAATCCTGGGACATGGTAGCCTGGAGTAGAGAATGGTTTAGAAACTTGGTGATGGATAAGATTCAAGTCTTGAATACTACAAACTCGAAGGAATTTACATGTTGAATATTTGGTAATGGCAGGGTTATGAGGATCAGGGTAATGGGTAATTTCTACTGATTTGGTGTCAACTAAGATGAATTCATAGAACATTCGATCTTTGTTGACGTTATCAGTTATCCAAAGGCTGGTTGGGTAAAAAAGGCGGTCTGAGAAGGATTGTAATTCCTTCAAAAGGATTGATTTGGTATAATTTGTGGTCATAATGTGTTGGGCTTGGGCCTTTTGGATATAGTCTGTTTTCTTGGGTAATGGTTGGGCTGATACCGTTGGTTTTACGGCTTTTGCATAAGATAGTGGGGGAAACTTCGGTTAATGCCGAAAACTTGTTTTGAGTAGTTTGTTTTGAGCTCGATCCTTGCATAGATGGTTGAGACTTGATGTAGTCGAAGCGACATAAAGCTTCTTCTTCTTGATATCACTCTGTGTTTCACTCATTTTGGATACTTGATTGTCCCTGTAAATACTCACGGGTTAGGAAATCGGGTAAACAATTGTTTTCTCCTTTTATATATTCTATATCAAAATCAAAAGCTGATAAAATAGCTTGCCATCTGGCAAATATTTGTTTTGAAACTAAATTTTTTACATCTTGTTTTAAAATCTCTTTAGCTGATTTACAATCAACTCTTAATAAAAAATTTTGGTTTATTAAATCGTCTTAAAATTTTGAAATACAATTGACTATGGATAAAACTTCTTTTCAACGGTGGAGTAGTTTTTCTGTGGTCCTAACCAGACACCTGAATGAAATCTAACTATAGACTCATGTTTATTGCCTGGAAGGGTTTGCTTAAGGATTCCTCCGAAACCTAATTCAGAAATCTGTTTCTACTATCATAGCTGCATCAGGATGAGGAATGACTAGGCATGGTAAAGTCTTAATCTTTTGCTTAACTTCCTGAACTAAGCTAGTATGCAAACTAGACCATGGAACAGAGGTTTTTTGCAAACGTTGGAATAAGGGTTGGATAGTTTTCCTTATATTAGGAAGGAAGTCTGAAATATAATTCAAACATCCTAAAAATCTTTGTAATTGTTGTTTTTCTTTTATCTTGTCTGGGAATTTATCCGCAAACTCTATTGATCTTGATATAGGGGTTATAGTTTGTTGATATATATTATGTCCTAAGAATCTTATCTTAGTCTGGAATAAATGCATTTTTTTAGCCGAAACTACTAAACCATGATTCTTGATTATTTGTAAAAATGTATGTAAATGTTTGAAGTGTTGATCTATTGAGTTGGAGTAGATTAAGACATCGTCAATGTAAACTATTGTAAATGTTGAGTAATTATTGAATATATTGTTCATGATATTCTGGAATTCAGAAGGTGCATTTTTAAGACCAAATAGCATAACATTCCATTCATAATGTCCAAATGGGACAGTGAATGCTGTCTTATACTTATTTTTTTCATCTATCTGAATTTGCCAAAATCCAGACTTCATATCAAATTTACTGAATATTTTTGCATTATATAACCTCTTTAATAGATCTCTTTTATTGAGTATTGGATATCTAATCCATTGTAATACTTCATTTAGTGGTTTATAATTGATAACTAATCTTGGAACTCCTCGTTCCTTTTCTGCTTGTTTATTAACATAAAAAGCCGAACAAGACCAAGGGGACTTGGATGGCCTAATTAATTTCTTGTTTATCAAATCTTGAATTTCTTTTTTACATGTTTCTAATAATTCATGATTCATTTGGATAGGTCTAGCTTTTGTTGGAATATTTCTTTCATTAAAATCTTTTTCATAAGGTAATTAGATTATATGTTGCTTTCTTTCCCAGAATGCATTCGGAATTTCCGAACAAACTTGGGTAAGTAAATCATTCTCTAATTTTTTAATTTTATTGATTACTTGAGGGTTTGATAATTGTTCTTCAATCTTTTTATAGGATATTTCTTCTTGAAGGTGTTGAATATGCTTTTTCTTGTTAGATATTAAATTTACCGTTTTATGGATAGTATGATGTTGTAATTCCATTACTTCTTTAGTTTTGATAGGCGATAAGAATTTGAATAATAATTTAGCACCTACAACCTTAGTTGTAATGCCTTCTTCATTAACTTTAAATGGATAAATTTGAGTAAAGAAGGGGGTTCCTAAAATAACTTTTTGAGTAAGGTTTTTTACTAAAATAAATTGGTTTTTAAAACAATAACCATTATTGCATATTCTAACATTAGGTAATTTATAATTAACCTTTAAACTACTACCATTAGCACCACTAAGTCTTTCGGTAGTTTTCTCATAGTATTTGGTTGGTATAAGTCCTTCTTTAATACAATTATAATATGCTCCCGTATCTAATAAGGCTATTATATTGATTTGGTAATCATGACTTATATGCAAAGTTATTTGCGTATACCATTTTTGATAGTTTATCTTGTTTATGATTTGAATATACTCATTATCATTTTCTTGCCTATCTTCTTCTTCTTGTATTTGCTTACTAGAAGAAGCTTTAGATTTTGGAGTATTATTTTCATTCTTAAAATCCTTTAATTCTATTAATGATAATTTTGCATTAATTTATAGTTGATCTAAATGTTGTTGATTAACTGCTATCTGAAGTTCTTTTACTTGTGATTTTAATTGCTTAATCTCACTTTGTAATTCTCCCGTAGTTACTTGTTTGAATAGACTTTGAGTTGGATACTTCTAAAATATCTTGTTTAGGCTAAATGGTTCAGGTGATGATAATTGATTTTCTTGTTGAATAATTTCTTTTAATTTCATTAGATAATCTTTTTTAGTTTCTGGATCATCTATTTTATCTATGATGTCTAATAGAAATTTTTTATCTACTTCTTTTGTTATAACATTTATTTGTTTATAGTTGCATAAGTCATCTACTAACTCTTGAGATTCAGTGGAAGAATCACTTGAGTTTTCTATTAAATCTAGGGTTATTTTCATCATTAGTTTCATTACTAGTATTACTTGTTTCTGAATCAGAAATAAGTAATTTGGTTAATTTATCTTGAATATCGGGTTGATCTTTGAATATCTCATTAATCTTCTTTTTCATTTTACATTCATTAGATTTATGACCTGGTCGTTTGCAATTCTAGCAAACTACCTTGTTTTTAGTATTCTTAGTATACCTTTTATTTTTTGCATAATATGGGCTATGAGGTTTCTTAGAAAAATTTCTTTTATAAAAAGGTTTTGAGTAACTGACTTGTTGATTATGTTTTAAACGTTTAACTCTAGAGGGTGGATTTAAACGTTCATAACCATATTGTTCACAGAATGAACCCATGGTTAATCCAAATTTTAATTTATCAGTTTTTTGCTTATCTTTATGATCTTGGCATATTTGTAAACCTTCCTTTTTAACAAATGCAAATAATTAACCATAAGTGATGGTATTCCACGGAATAGCATCTCCGTTTGAATAATCTTTTAATTTACTAATTATTTTTTCTGCAAAGAATGTTGGTAATCCTGAGATAAACCGTTCATTCCAGAATGGTTGGTTACAATCGTTTCTTGGAATATGTTTGCCATAAATATATCTTTATACCATTTAAAATCTCCTAAAGTTGGACACCTAAAGTTGGTTAATATTAATTTTTTGCTTACTAATTCTTCTTGTGGATTACCAATAAAATGCATAGTTATAGTATGGATTAATACTTCTATAGCGTTTTGGATTTCTACCTCTTCAAGGAAGTCATCCGCATCTTCTACTTGTTTAATTTCTACATGATTCAGAATAGAATCTTGAGTAATACGATCTAATGCATTATCCCACCAATATTTTAATGCTCCATTAAAACCAGCTATTAATAAAATACATCCGTGTTTATCACTTAAGCCTTTTGCTTTATACGCAATTCCGGTTGTTCCCATTTCTTGGAATAAGTTCATCATTTCATATTCCGAACGACCATCTAAATTCCA
>CM051388.1:6152841-6177841 GCA_028015245.1 Cardamine occulta | reverse complement strand
TTCATATACACCTTCACCGGTATATACGTTTTGTGAGAATTTATGGTGTTCTTCATATAATAAGTCTGGTGGAGTATGTTTTGGATAATATGGTTTTCTTGAATTCATAAGTTTATTTCTTACTCTATTGATTTCCTGATTAGTTTCTGATTCAATTGATAGGTTATCTTCGTTATCATCTATAGTGTTGATACCTTTACCTTTATCCATATTATCTAAACGTTTGGATATTGATTTGAGTATTTCATTTTCTGGAAATTTGACCTTATGGGTCATAGGTTTGAATAGAGGTTGAGATATCGAAGAGAATGGGTGTTGAATACCATTGTCTATTTTAGGTTCTAATTTAATTTCTAATTTTGCATCAATATGATCAATCTGTTTAGCTATTGTATATAATATTTTACTTTGATAATTATTTTGTTCATAAACTGATTTGATATCTGAAACTATGATAGGTTCTTTATCTTCTCTATTTGCTCCAGTTTTAAAGGGTTTTGCTAGTATTTGCCTATCATTCGTTTTAATTTTTATATCTTTTAATGGAAGATGAATCGATTTTGATTTTTCTCCATTAAGAGATTCCCATACTTGGCTTAAGCTTGTATATGTATTAATTTCTCTAAATGGATAATCAATGTTATTAGCTATTGCATATGTTTCAAACCATATAAAGAATGGAATATTAATTCCTTTTCTATTCATACATTTATATCATTCTTCTCTATAGAAGGTGGTTAATTCTTTAGTAAATGTTTTGAAATACCATAATCGTTTTTCTTGATTATCTTCTGAATAAAAGTCCTCTTTAATATATTGTTTATCAATTTCGAATTTCTTTGAGATAACATTTATTGATTTAAAATCAGAATGAGTAGGTGATGTTGGATAAAGATCAGGTTTAGGTTCTGCTTTAGGTGTAGTAAAATTAATCTTTTCTTGATTAATTGATTGTTGAATAATTTCTTCATCCGATTCAGTGCTGGCTTGACCAGACCTATATTCGGAGAAAGAAGTTCTTGACATATATGGACTAATCGTGGGTGGTAATGGTTCTCTAAAAGATCTGAATTGTAGTAATATTTTACCATCGGTTCTTTCTATAATTTTTGAAATACCTTTTTGCTCAAAGTTCCTAGGTGGTTGAGTAGTATTAAGTTGCCACTGATCTGGAATAGTAATTTCAGACCATTTTAGTTGTTTAGGCGCGTAAGTCGCAGTTGGAGTATCTTTACTATGAACCGCTAAAATAGTGGTTTCACCTTTTTCATCTTGTAATAAACATCTAGGATTAAACTCAGATGTTGATTGTTTTAAGTATACACGGTACAATAATAAGTATCCGTGTCTATTATTTTCAAATTTCATTTCTGGTAAATGAATATTTAAGACTAAAGTATTGAGTATAGTTGGATCATGTAAACTTACTTGATAATTTGGAGCGCAATTAAAGTAAACTGCACCGTTGCATAAGTTTGATTGAACGGCTCCCAATAGAGAGTCTTCAAATTTGAGTAAAGTCATATCCCTTAATAACATAAGAATAGGTGAATCAATACCAGTTCTTGATAATGGTTTAATTGCTATTTGGATTAAACCAAAGTGAAGATAATTAAATCCTTTTTGTTTATATTTATCTAAGGTTATTGAAGATAATAATTTAATTTCTTCAAACTCGTTTCTAAGTGAAAGAGTTTGTTCATGTTCTTTTATTGAATAAGCGATTCTAAAATCAAAAGTACCGATTTGATAAATAATTTCGGATTAATATGAGGTAATTGATTTTGCATAATAGATTGATTAATTGAAGTAATTTTTGACATAATTTCCCTTGAACTAATCATATGCAGATGATCTATCTTGCTTCTTTTTAAAATACTTTCCAAGCGTAGATGCTATGATAACTCAATCTATATCTAGACACATAAAGAATTTCACTAACCAAGGAATAGACTCTCAAAGGCTTACCAACGGTCTTACGCCTCCACGGGACTTAATGCCCGAACACCGCTCTCCGAGGGTTCTAGAACTAGGGTAGTGGATCCTAAACAGATCTAGGGTTTAGACTGGGTTAGGATAGAATCTAAGATTTTGAAAACGTTTTAAAAATAAAACAAGATTTCAAATCTGCTATAGCAGATGAAATCCGGGATACTATCGACGAATGAGGGTACAAACACGAAGGAGTGCAACCGCACGATAAGTCGAAGGAGCCAGTATTGTCCGAAGACTCAGGGTTCCCGTTGTCTTGACTAAAGGCTTCCGCGGTAGAATGACCTTTTTAGTTAAGACTAGTTATTTCTTTTGCTTAAACGTTTTTGATTCTTTTAAAAATCAAAACGGTTTTAGCCTACTTGGCTCTGATACCAAAATGAACAGGATCGGATAATCAGAATTTCTGATTTGCAAGATCGGATAATCCGTAAGCAAAGAGCATACTTTTCTTAATTAATTTGAATAAGAATATCGGAATAGTAAAAGGAAGACGGAAACTGGAAATAAGAACGGAATCTGGGTAAAACTTGATATATTTCTTGAAATAGTTTACAAAATAAAATTCAAACTTTGAATACAAAGGATGAAATTTGAAATACTAACTTGAATAACTAAGGAGAAAATATTGTAGAGAGAGAGTGAAGAATTTAGAAAGATGTTCTAAATTGGTTTGAGTGGTATGAGGTCTCATGTCCTTCTTTTATAGAGGGTTGAGGCCGATCTTGATTAATTATGGCGGGGTCGCATGTCCCTTTTACCTTTTTTGTTGTTTAAATCTGATTGGTTGAAGTCTTGGTAATTTGGCTTGAGTAGGATCTTTTTCTTTCTAAGTGTCTTGATTAGGTGGGTCCCGTGTCGGTATACGAATATAATCATATAAAGTAGGTATGCCGACACCTGTATATACAAATAGTGAAATACGTATATATAAACAGTAACTGCGTCTATGTTATTATTTTATTTTATATTTATATATTTATTTATTATTATTATTATATATATATATATATATTTTTTTTTTTTTTTTTTTGAAGGTTATGAAGGTTATGCAGCAAACTTTTATTTTAATAAGGCTAGTACAGCAATTGATCCACTCAAACACGCCCCTATAAATTTGAAAGTTTCCAACTATGCCCCTGTGTTTCTTATGTTTCGTAAAATGGTCCTTCAAAGTTTGCAATTAAGGAATAAAGTGTTCAGATTTTTTAGAGCTTTCGATTGGTGTCCTCAATTTTAATATTCATACGAAATTGTTTACCATTCACCAACATTTATAAGTTTACCAAACGTGAATCAGTGAGCTAATGCATGATGTTTTGGTTGTAGAAGAATAATGGGAATAAGGGATTTGATTCTACACTCGTGTATATATAAACTTCAATTGCTCAGTGATTTTGCTTAACATCAAAGCCTTTCATTGTACGAATGTGTAAAACATCTTAAGTTAATATAGAGACCAATGTTTAACCAAGATGATCCTAGGTTTCTAAGATTATCCTTAATAAGCATGAAAGGATTTAAACTTCCTTTCATAGCTTGTGCAAGCAATCGAAAACGCACAAACAATGCAGATTTAGGCAACCTCGTCTTCATTGTCCAAGAGCAAACAGTCTTTTATCTTCTCCCTGAAAAATTTGGAAACCAATGTTAAGAGTTTCAAATACTGCTTTTCATTCAGGTCTGATATTTCGTTTTATGGCCCAAGGTGGGATCTAAAATCTAGTACCGGTGGCTAATATCAATTTTTTATGGTTCAAATTTCAGTATTGGCCAGCCAGATCTGGCTGATCCCGGTTTAAATGTGCTGCTTCTACGAGACACAAACTGTACCAATAGTTCTGAAATCAAGGCAAGATTTATTGCATACTAACTAATTAGGGACTCACCTCAGATAAGCTTGACTGTCAAACTTTTGATGCTTCACTTGGGAGATCATGTTATCTGGTAGAAATGAACTAAATTGCTCAAGAGATGATCCATCTTGTGGAAGTATTTGAAACCGGCAACTTGAACAGCAAGCAGCATAAAGGACATCAGATTCATGGCGTTCTTCAAAAAAATCTAAATCTGATGAATCTGATCTATTTAGCGGTCCATTGCAGATAGGACAGAAGGCTTCTGTAGTCATAGAACCGTCATATTTGAGATTAAATCTCTTTAGGCGCCTCTGAGTGGCCAAAGGAACATTAGAGTCGTCTGTTTCAGGAATTTTATTGAAGTAAAATGGAGTTAGCTTTGCAGCTGTCCGTACAATTGTGCATTCCCGGGAAGGATTTTCTTCCTGCACAACGGATATTGAAACCCAGAGACCAATGAATCGGTAAGAAAAAGTAACAGCCAACCGTGCGGGCACTACAACAAATGCAGAAGATAAACATGAATTGAACCTGCAACAGAGTGACAAATGAAGACACCAAATCATTGATGCCACATTGAGAACGACAAGCCAACTCCACAGTCTTTAGGCTGCCCTGCCCAGAATATGTTAGATGTCACTCAACAGTTGGATTATGCAAGAATACAGTTCACTATAATAATACAATATAGACTAGGCAGGCAATATACAAACCCATCCAAAAGACAGAGTCTAGTGATTTCCTGTCTAACACAATCTCGAAATGGAAGCACGATGGGAACTTTCCATCTTGCATCAACATGCTGAATATCTGCTGATAGTGAATAACCTCGTCCCTGTCACAAGAAAAAGCAATTCAACACACAATTTTGATAGAGCATAGTCTAAACCGAGTGTCCATACAAAGTACATAAAAACATTGTGTATCAAAATGAAATCGTTACTGAGCAACACACCTTGACAGTGGCCGTAAGAACATGCGAAGCAATTCTCGACGTGCAAGATCCTACCACTAATCTGTTGTACCCATTTTCAGACGCAACCTAAAAAGGAGCATCAAGCAACGTCAATTAAAGGTATTTTCAAGCCTGATTATTTTCCCAAAAGAAAACAAAAAACAATATAAGACTCAAACCTTTTGCAAAGACAACATTTTCAGATGCTGCAGAAGGTCTTCTTTACCAGTATCGTCAGCAACAGAATCTAATAGCTTTACAAGCTTATCCCGTGCTTCAAGAGAATCTGAACCAAAGACGCTTTCGATTGGAACAACATGGAGATCCTTTGAAGGTGGAGACAAACTCGACACAGTAGATCGAATCCACTCAATTGCATCAATCATTTCTGTGGAAAGAGTAGGAAAAGCTACAGTTTCATCCACAAACGCAACACCAACACCAAACACAGGTAAAGATCTATCTCGACTCGCCTTGTAATTCTTCAAAGCCTTGATTTGCAACTCGTGCACAAATTGAAGAGCAACCCTAACATCAAACTTGCTAAGTTAAGACAACAATCAATTTGCGTATTGAAAAATCGGAAATTAAAAATAAAAGAGAGTGAAACCTGGAAGATGATCCGCCAGAGAAGGCAACAAGAACCTTATCTGAAGGAGTGATCATGGCGTGGGAAGTAACAGCAAGACGGAACTTCCCAAAGACATTATTCCTGAAACAATCAGCGCAGAATCTTCCATCGTCGGAGCCACCATCCCCAAATGTCATAGGCTCATTGCATTTACACTTGACGCAGACACTCTCCTGATTGACGCCACCATCCACTGCATCTACATTGTTTCCATTTTCTTTCTCACGGTCATAGCAACCGGACTCACAGCCTGAGGAATTACAAGCCATGTCTAATTCTCAAGAAGCTGACGCAATGAGATGAAAAAATTAAATTACGAGTTAGAACTTAGAACACAGAAGAGTAGACAATAATATCAATGTCTAATTCATTTTTCACAATTAAGGACTAAGGAGCATATTAAGGGATTCCTACTCTAAACGTAACCATTAGTCTGTTATTACCAATCAGTATGTAATCCTATTCCATTGTAAATCGCTAACTCTTGCTATAAACGGACGTATAAAGAAAATATAATGAAAAGATAGAGATGTGTGTAGATTCAAAATCGATACAGACACAACTGAAAAAACTAGGAGAAACCCTAAATCAAACTTTAGATATAAAAATAGAATCGAGATTTCTGATTCGAGCATCAAATAAGCAAACGAGTGATTGATTACCAGTTTGATAAAGAAATAGATTCGTCGCGATAGATGCTTGCTTTAGCAGTCCCAGGTGAGACAGTGCCAAGCGGTGGTGGCTAAATGCGTCGATTTTGGTCTTAGCGTTTGAAAAAGTCGATGAAATTACTAGGGTTTAAGAGAAAACATAATTGGGGAAGAAGATGATATGTTGTAATTTACGAATCTACCCTCGGTTAGTAAAATAAACTTTGGTTAAGAAGACGTTAACTTACGTAAATTGCAGATATGGAACCATCCCTTAAAAAGGACCCGACAAGTTTTGTCCAATTAGGAGGTAGAGAATCATCAGTCATATCAATTTTGTCGATGCTTTATGGAGGTGAATTAGCGATAAATGTATTTCTTCATGTGTTTTCTTCTTCAAAGAATTTCCTTTGATTGCTATGTATTTACCCACCAGCAAATCGTATATGTTCCTTAATTTTTGTTATTAAAAAAAAAACTGTTTTGACACCAAAAAAACACAAGTCTGGTCTAATTGGCAATCCGTAAACGTAATACCCCTATCATGTGATAAAAATAAAATAAGAGAATTAGTTAGTCTACATAGTCTATGATACACAACACAAATTACTGAAATTTCGATGAGAATCTCAAACTAATTTACGTACGACAACGATTGAAAACAAAGACATTAAGTGGGTATTACGAAGAAGAATCTCGTGTCATATCCAGACAGACAACATATCGTTGTTTTTGTTCACCTTTTGTATAATAGAAGAATTCAATGTTCCATGAACTGCGACGAAGGTGGACTTATTTTAGTCTTCTCCGTACCTGCAAAGATATCAAGAGACGATCTTTGTTCGTGCTTCACGATTTAAAATCAAATATTATTGTTAAGATGATTTTATGTAATTTATACCATAAGCCCCACGAATCTCTACTTCTCTCAGTTCTTGGACAAGAGCACAGCAACAACACATCAAATGAGATAGAAAATCGTCAATGAACCCTCCCTGCCAAATTATAAAGCATTAAGCATTCATGCCAACTCTACATTGTGTGACATAAACATAGCCATTTCAATCTCAACCATTCATCATACCATGATAGGTGTCTGCTTAATTATAACCATAATTTCACGAACAATTTTGATGTAACAATTTTCTTGGAAGCATATAGATGTTTGGGATCAAAAGCTTATTAGCACCGATTAGTGTTCGAGGGAGTGGAAGAGAATATACCGTGATGTTAAGTGTCTTCCGGAGTTTCCTCCTTACACAACAAGTGTAGCAGCAACACGAAAGTATCAAAGAATATGCCATTAGCTCATTACAAGCTTCAGCTGAAGCTGGGGGAGCGAAAACAAAAAGGAAACAGTTGACTCGTTAGTTTTCATATGTATTAACTAACAAATTGAAACATCCTAAAGTCGACGGTATTAGATATTATCCCTTACAGATGTGCCTGTTATCTGCTGCAGTAGCAATCTTTGCCAAAGTACCACAAGGGAAAAAGAAAGTCTTCAAGCCTGCGGTTTAATCATTGAATCATTCACAACTTTGCAGATAACAAGTATTGGAATTTGAAACACTAGTCATCCATATAAAGGAGAAAAAAAAAGTGGAACCACATTGGAAACAAGAAGCAGGGACTTACAAAGAGAAGGTTCCGAGCAACAAGCTAGTAAGTCGGTATGCCATTCTTCATGGTGCTGTACCTGTGATGCTCTTTGCGAAAGCAGATCATGCCCCGATGAAACTGAAGAAGTGGATCTGCATAGAACAAATATGTAACCAAATCTTAGTCTTCAAACATGAAAACAGACCTGAAAAGCATTACAATCACAGCAAAGAATTGGAGATTATACTAGCTTAAAGCCTTAAACATATAATTATACGCATAAGTTGGATTAAAGAAAGCACATAAAGTTTGGAGCTTTCAACCGGAACAAATTGGAGATTCTAACCTCGAAGCTGCACGACTACTGCTTTTCTTGGGAGAATCTTCATGATCATATGAATATTCGGCCTTCATGCTTGAGCTACGCTCATCTCTTTTTGAAGCTCTCTTCGACAGCTCCTTCTCAGAGTCAGGATCAACAGCAGCAGCAGCTTGTGTAACACCAATTAAACGCTGAATGACTTCACACTGAGCAACATCATAATGCTCCTGAGAACGCTGAAGTTCGAGCTGCAGTTTCTCGTTTTCTGTCTTGAGAGCTTCACAAAAACGCAAGTTAGGGTATGAGCAAGAGAGAGTCTTCTTCAGCACTGATGCTGCTTCTCTAGTGGATTCTTGTTTCAAAATAACATCTTGCACATGTCTGTCCTCTTCATCCAGAGTGTACTCGCGCTGATCACGGTCAATATATTCAAACCTCTCCTGCACAATTATCCAAATTTCAACATACAACAAGTCAAGAAAACCATTTTCCAACACCAAACATAGAAACTTTAAGATCATAATTCAGGTAAAATTACCCGAATCCGAGCGTTATCCACCAAAGTGATGAGTGGTATGATCTTGAGAAAACGATCAATCTCATCTTGATGTTTCCTAAACTGGTAAACAATGTTCCAACCCATAGCCAACAAGTAAAGATAGCTTCGGTCACGACAGCTATTGACCAGAAGGTAAGACCTCCTTAAAGCATCCTCAAGCCCTTCAAGAGGCTCACGAGTCTCTGGATACTTCTTCATCTCAGAGATCTTAAGCTGTTCAAGCAAATTCCCAATGAGTTTGAGATGTTGAGCGAATTGACGACAGTTCTTCTTGTGCATCCAAGCAGTATTCGCAGCTTTGACTATAAGCCCTATCAGCTTGACAGCATCTAGCCCAGTCAGCTGCGCCACTGAGGCAATTTCCCCAAGACCATCCCATGAATGTGACATTTTCTTCGATCAAGTTCCTGATAATACCGATTCATGATCACTCTCGTTATGCAGAGGAAACAGCTCAAAACTCTTAAACCAATTATAAGATCCAAAACTTGGAATGATCGAAATTGTCTGAAATTTTACCTTCGCTGAGTTAATGTTTCTGGAAATTACCGGGATCAGTGAGCTCGATCCAAGTTCTAGAACGCCTGCATTGTTGATCGAGATCGAGTAAGAGTCAATTTCCGAAGCTAAATCAGAGGTCACCACCGAGAGATTCGAATATTCCGAGGAAAAATCAGTTGAGAAATCGAATCATGTGATATTCAGAGAGTGAAGCGAGACTTGAATAAAGAGGGAGCAGTTACTTCGACTGCGACAACAAAAGCAACAAAGAACAAAAAAAAAAAGTCTGTGAGATACCAAATCAAAGAGATTCTCCAGGTCTGTAGGCTTTTTCTACGTCAAAGATCTTCAACACCAAAAAGAAAAATTAATTAAAAAAAAAAAAGCCCTAAAGATGGTTTCTCTTTGAACACTTGAAGCTGACGAAAGCTAAAGAGGAAAATCCAAAGACCAGAAAGCAAAATAAAGGGTAAAAGAGGGAAAGTGATAAAAAACCACCGACGAGTCTCATCAGGTGAGAGAACAATTCGCCGGCGACAAAACTCCTCCGCCGAGAGTCAAGTCAAATGGTTAAAATAAATAGAAAAATCACAGAAAAGCTTTACTTAAAAAATAAAGAGAGAGGAAACAATGTTGGAATGCTCACATGATGCATTGAAGAAGGCAACAGATATACTTTTTTCTGTTCACGGATTTCTATAAAAAATTAGAAAAAGAGAAAATGTTAGAATATTGATTGAAGAAGAAGAACACTTTTAAAGTCTGGGAATTACAGAGATAAGTTACCGGGAAAATGCAAATCACCTGGAGATATATAATTCTTCGTCGTCTTCGAGTTAGAGCAGATAGAGAAGATTCTCTGCGTCAAGAGAGTATCCAGAGGCAGAGATGAGTCATGTTGAGAAGACGGTTTGTTTTTGTCGAATTTTGTATTTCTGATAGCTTTCCCCACATCTTCAGTTGCCACTCGTCGGAGCTGAACAGCCCATCCTGCTTTTCCTTGCATTTACCCTTAGGCCCTGCCCCCACTCTATCTATTTACCAATATGCCCCCTGTGACTTTTCTTTTTTAAACCCATAATTTGATAAATCTTAGTTTAAAAATTTTTTGGTTAATAAATTTACACGTTGATTTTACGTGATAGCACTTGACAAGTTAACCATAGTTTTGTATTGTCTTACAAATATGTAAATATGAGTCATATGACTTTGTTGTCTTTTTTTTTTTTTTTTTCTTGTCGGCATAAAATGACCTCGTTTGAAACGAATAATGTAATTCTTCGTTACTACTAAGGCACAAGGCAGAACCCGTCCTGAAGGCATGAAGATAAAACATTTGAATGGAGTTTCACTTTTTAGGAGATTTCACAATTTTTTTTTCATATATATATATGTATATATATTTAATTAATATCTAAAAAAGACTAACACAAATAGACCATTAATATATAGAGGTCATACATTGTGTAGGTCTCAAATTATTATGATGTAAATATTAAATTATATTATTTAGTTTTAAAAAGGAAAATTTAGGTTAATCTCTATCTCTCCAACTCTTTCTTTACGTGACTTAGTTCTTTTTTTGTTTGGTATAGTGATATGATATGATATTCTGTTTGTCGTGAACACGGTAAGCAAGACGCTACAATATGAAGATATGGATATCGATGATGCCATTGCTCAACTAAAATGATTAGTTTCTTTTTTTCAAAAAATATAGAGAATCAGGTTTTCAAGCAAAAAATGAAGCTTTAAAACTTGCAGTTGATATGGATATTGAACCTGTGTTTCAAAAGAAGAGAAAGCGCCTTATTAGAAGAAAACGTCATTATGATGAGGAACAAGAAAAAACTGATGATGCTGGACTCGTTCTAAGCTTGGAGGAGGATTTTAGAATTAATTATTTTCATTAAAATCATGGATCAAGCTTTAGTTTTTTCAAACAAGGTTAAAACAATTTCAAGAGTATAAAAATATTTTTGAATTTTTGTTTAGTTTACGAAAGCTCAACTCAGCGAATGAAGATAGTTTGAAGACATCTTGCCTTAACCTTGAAGCTTTTCTTAAGCATGGAACGATTTCAGATATTGATGGGAATGATTTATTTCTATAAATAAAAGTTTTTAGAAAAGTTCTACCAAAGAATTTGAAGAAGACTGCAGAGGTATTATAATTTTTAGAGAGATTGAAGAATTGTTATCCAAATATATGGGTTGCTTATAGGATAATGCTCACTATTCCGGTTTCAGTTGCCTCGGCTGAATGAAGTTTTTCTAAGTTTACCTACAGTCGACTATGTCACAAGAAAGGTTAAACAGATTAGCTATGTTATCGATAGAAAAGATCATGGTTAAAAACCTCAATTATACTAGTTTGATGGATGATTTCGCAGAACAAAATGCAAAAAAGGTTATTTTCAGAAGTTTTAAATTATTGTTATATTTTTTTTAAGATATCATTGTACTTTTACTTTAACTTTAGTTTCGTAGAAACTCAATTTTTTTTTCTATTAAGCACTTTAAAAAAATATTTTCGTTTGGGGTCCTGAATTTCTCATAACCGGCTATGGCACAACGACGTAAAATATATATATATTTTATCAGTTAAATATTGTTATATGTTTGAAGTGGTGAATGTATATGAGCAATTCCAACGACAAAAATCTAAACTTTATAAATATCTATATACACTTGTGACCACTGATAAGTTGAAACTCCTAACCGTAGGAAAATTTGGCAGGTGGCATATTGACATTTTTATTAATTTAAGAGAAACGTAGAGTATGAAAAATGTGTTTGAACATTACGGTTTAAGAACATCTGGATGGTGTTTCATTATACCATTATTTATTTAGTATGAAAATGTTGGATGTTTAGAACAATTAAGTGGAGATAAATGGAGATCAAAATGAGACATGATCGTTTCAAATGGATTTGTCTTTGAATTGCAGTCACAAATTCATAATGATTACCATAATGATAGTGGTTAGGGATAGGAAGGGTAATCCATCACAAATTCATCTCTAGCCCTTTTTCGGTTGAAATTGATTTGTCTTTGAATTGCAGTTATGGTAATTATGCCTTTTTATTTTATATAGTTTTAATTTAATGAGTTTCCCCCATATTGATCTTGCTGCACATGGATTACCATCATTGTTTTTTCTTAACAGCTGGCGAAACGGACGGTAAACAAATATTGGGTATATCTCATAAGGAAAAAAATTTCATAAGAATATTTTAGGTTTTGAGACCCAAAAGAAAAAGAAAAAAAACAAATAAAGAATGAAGGATAATTTTAATTTATCTCAAATTTCAAAACTTCGTCGACAAAACAAATCTCCCCAAAATATATGTGATATTTACATCTTCGTTGCCATAGAACAAAAGTTTATGTATCAAAATGCCAAAAACTCAACTGTATAACTATCATTCTAAAATTTTTAAGGGATAAGCTATGTAATTAATCTTAATTTCGATTTATTAATATACGGTTATACATGTAAGAAGTTAGAAAGAATTTGGCACTAATTTAAAAAAAAAAAAAAAAAAAAAATTGGCACGTATACAAAATGCATGTGTGGGAAGGGTGGACATTGGTGTGGTGGTAGTGGTCCTGGTGGAGTATGACTGCTACGCCCTCTATCTTTTTTCAGAGTGCCTATATACCATGCGTTTACTCTATAAATGTTATTTCCTCCGTTTCAGAATAGATAATGTTTTATCTACTTTATCTTGTTTCAGAAAGTTTGATGTTTTAATCTTTTTACTTTATTTTTATTTATAAATTGTAAATATCAAGATGTAATGATTGAAAAAACTATGTTATTATTGGTTTATAATTATTAAAATAATTGTTGGTAAGAAAAAATAATATATATTAAAATAGTAATGATTATTTTCTTAATTTGTGTAAAATATCCTTAACATCATGTATTGTGAAACAGAGGGAGTACCATTTTTCTTTCCTAAAGTATATTACTGATTTTGGCATTAAATAGTACTAGTTTCCTATATAATTTTAATATTACAATTGTTCCATGACAATGATCAAAGTATATTGACAATAATCTTGTAAATGGTCATTTGACTTTTAAAAAGTAACTCACACATCACACGCAATTAAAAAAAAACCATATTATGATTGGTACTAATATTGTTACTTCTCATAACCTAATTTGAAAATTTAAAATATGCATGTGTCGATTGTATACAATCAAAATTATTCACTATTTGACCACAGTAATATCAAATAAAGATATAACACAAAATTACTTTTTTTGGGGTCAACTGCCCCATCTGCACAAGGTCATTGCTTAATGTTTTGATATATTTCAAAAGAGCGATTAAATTATTATTCTTAAACTGTTAGAGGTTCTATGAAAAGTCTAGGTTCTTTTTTAATTTTAAAAGCGAGATTGTAGGTTCTAAAATAAATATAATGCTGAAAAAAAACTAAGGACTTCAGATTTATATATAGTAGTATACATTAAATTTGCTCGGAGGAATATATTTTCGAGAATCAACAAAGGTGTGGGAAGTGGAAACATAACATTTGCACGCCTACGAAACAGTTTTGATATATCGAATGTGTTTTGCTTAATAAACAAATGACGCTAACCGAATTCTTTTTAAGCAAACTTTCAAATGAACCAACACAACCCGATTTATATTATACAGCATGTCATAGTTGTAAAAGTAAGAAAGGGAAATTCTTATTGGATGTATGTAATAAAGATATACAAACTGTTGTTTTAGTTGTTTGGTGAATCGTCTCCATGTGATTTAGTTGGGAATAATCGTGCATCTTACTTTATAGTATTTAAATAAATGTCTCGAAATGTCCTTATCTGTAACAATAAATGGGACAGCTAAATTTTCCATACACATTATAAAAAAAACTCACCACTAAACAAAAGTATTTATACAGTACTTAAACTATTTTTTTTGGTTTTATTAGTGAAAATGGTCATCGAATGTCTAACACTTTGTCGGAATCGAAACTATAAAAAATAGTGGTATAACGAAAAAGAGTACCTCTTAAACTCTGCCTTGATTCTGACCAAATAAATTAATTATTAAACTATACGCATCAACCCACTTTGTATTTTGTACCATGGAATTGAGGCTCTACCATTTAGGAACAAAGGTCTTAAATATATTTATCCTTAAATTAATGGGTTTCACCACAGTTTTTTTTTCCCTCTTGTCTCCGTCAGCTTTGAGCTTCCAATACAAAGTTGGTATCGTTTATACGTTTTTTTAGCTTGAATTGTTGGTATCGTATAAACCACTCAAGCTAACCCGTGAATCCTAATCTGTATTAAGAATTATAACTTTATATATTGTTTGTGTGTAGTAGTAGGCTAGCAGCTAATCAGCTCCCATATTTATTTATAATTGTTTTGTGTTATGTGTTTGATTTTTCTGAACTTTGAACAGATACCTAAACATAAAACTCAGCAGTTTACAAATGGGCTGAACTAATTGATTAGTAAGCCCATTAAATTTCACATAAATCAGTCATTGGCCCAAATCGAAATGGACTTTTCCTAGACAAATGTATCATCGTCGTCTATCAAAGCGATAAAAGGCAGCAGACCAAAATACCCTGCACGTGAATTAAACAACGAGAAGGGGAAATTAATATCAACACGAGAAAAAAAAGGAAATCAGATATCGTTTTGTGATTTATTAAAAAGTTTGTAGATGTGTTCTTCCGAATTTTGAATATATTCAATCAGTTGATAATATCCAATGCATTACAGAGAAGAGAAGAAAAAACTCACAAGAGGAGCCACCCTCGTAATTAATAAGGCGTGATAGGGGTTAATGTGTCCTTTTTTTAACATTCAATTTAATCATGCTAATTACCCCAACGTGGGACCTGCACTTGAACTCAGATGGGGAAGTCCTTAGTTACCCTTCATCCAAAAGCGTAAAAACCTCAAGAATAAGGGTACTATCGTCATTACAGAAATGATTACAGAATAAAGTAAAAAAGAAAAGTGGTAGTAATACTAAAACATCTTTTGAAATAAAAAATAAAAAAAGGGGTCGAATCTATCTGACCGCGCAATCTCCGCCGTCAAATTTGGGTGAGCTAGTGAAAATAGGTCCCACGTTGGCGATAATCTAGGGATAACCAATAGTAACGTACCACGTATAGAGATAACTTTGGTAATTGTAGTGCTTAAAGAAATGGTTTTGGCGGGCGTAATTAATAAATTCAAAATCAGAGCCAAAATTAAAACAAAACCCTAGCGCCTCTTTTTTTGTGTTGGTTCCCTCTCTCTCTTGCTCAAATCGCTTCCCTCGCTATCCCCATTTCTCCCTCCATTTTCCCTCCCTTGATTTCGAGCTTCCTCTCTCCGCCTCTCGAATCTCTTATCCGAAGCTAATCTTTCTCGATCTGAACTCATTTCTCGAATGAGGTCTCTGTTAATTTAGGTAAGTCCTTCTCCGTTCTTTTCCCTTTCCGATTTTCTAGGATTTAAACTTGCTCGAGATTCTCCTACTTCTCTGATTTGATTATTTTTTTCCCAATTGTAATTGGTTGACTAATTGGCTGAGGTTTATTTTTTTAATTTCATCATCCATAGTTAATCTGTTTTGATCTAGCGATAGATTTAGCTGGAGAATCTGATTGATTCAATTCTAGATTGATGATTTTTGTTGTTATTTTCTAGTCATATAGAAGATTGCTGAAGTAGCTGTGACTGCTAAAGAGAGAGCAATATCTGCAGAAAATCATATGGGGAAGGTATCTCCGAAAGACTCGGCTTCAAAAACCTCGGTGAGGAAAAAGAAGTTGAAAGGGTCAAATAACAAATATTTAAAGCCAGGGGCACTGGTTCAGCTATGTTACAGCAAAGCATCGGCTACTGCTAAGTCATGTAATGATTTGGGGAAGAAACGTGTACCTGTATTTGATACTAAGTATGCAAGGAACAATAAAATGGCAGTGGAACATATTAATTCTCCCAAAAGCCCTCTAATATTGTCGCCTGCCAACATTGTTAAGCGGAGTAATCTGGTGAGGCCTATGAAATTTGATAATCTGCAGGTGGAGAGTAATGGTTGTATTAAAAGCCCTTTAATGTTGTCTCCAATGGGTATTGTTATGCAAAACACTTTGGTGAAGACACCAAAAACTCCTCAAGCTGATCCTTGCAATTCAGAATCTCCACTTGAATCTCTTCCCATGGATTTATTGGTAATGTTTTTGTTTATCTCACAAGTTCCTTTTGGTAGTCATCTGGATTTTTAAAGTTAGTTCTTACATAGTTCTTTTGCAAGCCTGTGCCTTGATGCTCATTTTCAACTTTCTATAATTTTCCAGGTTAAAATAGTTTGTCATCTGCACCATGACCAGCTGAAGGCAGTTTTCCATGTTTCTCAAAGAATAAGAACTGCTGTATGTTCATTTCCCTATTTACTTTGTTTTAGTTTTGCATCCATAAAAGCTTTATCTTTGTTTTTTGCTATTTTACTTGTTGGGGATTAATCTGTTTGGAGTTATCCTTTTGAAACAGACCATGATTGCAAGACAATATCATTTCAATTATACAACACCAGACCGCTCAAGACAGGAAACGTTGAGTGTCATCACCCCGATGCCAATAACTCGTTGGCCATTTCGTAGGTACACTTTTAGTTTCAACTTTTTACCCTTTTGAAAAGAGCATCAAACAAATTGTTTGGCTCTTAACAAAAATCTTCATTGATCTAAAACAGCAAAGGAGATGGAAACCCAATGATGGTGTCAAGCCCACATACCCCAAAAGCACCAAAACATGCTCCTCGACCACCGTTACGAACCAAACTCACAGAGATGAAGCAAATCGCTGCTGTTCTTTTCCAAGACCAGACAACATTCCCTTCGAGATGCATTGTTCCTTCTGTGCTCCAAAGGCCGACTTTGTTTAAACCAATGGCTCCAAAGCACCCTCGAGTTCTCTTCTACGAGGATGAATTATGTCAAGCTGTTGCTCAAAACAACCTTCGCTGATTACACTTGGTGCAGTCAGATGCTTCATACCGCTTTTCTCTTTCTGTTCATATTAGGTTTGCCTTTATTGCATTGATCATTGTTGATGATGATCATCATCACCTATAGTAAGGAGCATGCAAGTTTTGTAGCAGTGCTAGTTCAGGGATTTTAGGTTTACATGGCAATCTCGTAGTATTTATAAGGTTTTTAAGTCGTTTGTCATCATAAGCAGGTGTTTTTGAATTTGGTCAGTTGAGTCTTGTGTATATTTTCTGCATGTATCTGGATCAGTGGTTTTTTTCCCCTTACATTATTGTTTTTGTTTGCTTTCTTCTCATAATGTCTTTTTAGTTTCCTCCAATTCACTGTACCAAAGTCCAAAACCGAGTGGTGAATTTTGAGTTCATGTAAAATATATGACTTCACGAAACCAATCTATGACTTCGGATGACTTTTAAAATGTGTTTGAAATTCTTATATCTTGTGTTTAGGAAATGGATCGAACTGAATTAGAATCGTTTCCAAATTAGTTTTCATGTTCTTATATAAACTATGGAACTAAAAACCAGATTTTGTAACCCTGGTATAAATCTGTTTTAGGCTTTTAGCTGCTTCAGAAACAATCTCCATGGGAGTGAAAGCTTGTGAAATCTCACAACTAATTTTATTTCTAAAGGCCTCTGCTATATTTGGGCCTCTTATTTAATTGGGACTATTTACGGTCTTTTGGGCCCAAACATCCGTCACCGTCACTAAAGCGTGTATTATATAAGGAGAAAGAAAAGTCTATTAGTATACGACGCCGTTAACTTAGTAATCCCTGTTGCCAAACAAGACTTTTGTCCCTTTGTAGGGTCAATCCTTATTTTGCTATAAATACAGCTCCTATGCGTTGAGATAAACACTTTTTTCATCGGAGAGCTTCGAAGGATTTGAGATCTCGCGGCTCCTTCGTTCTTCTCCGCTCAACTATACCTTCGATCCTTGGCTTATCTCCACTGTAACCTCTTAGATTTGATTTTGGCGCGTTATTAGTAGCCCTAACATCTCTAAAACCTACTTGGGGTTCTCTCGTGATCGATCTAGGGTTTGGCTGGTCTTCGCGAGATCTGAGATTTCATCCTTTTCCCGTATTGATTCCGAGTCATCTTCGAATCCATCTTTTTTTTGTTGGCTTGGATTTGTGTGTAACCGTAAGATGTCTCGGTGTTTCCTGTTCCCGCCGCCTGGTTATGTACTGAACGGAATCCGCGATGAGGCTATGATCGTATCGATCAAGGTTTGTTTGAGCATCTTATCACGTGGCTTCGGTTTTGGTTTCGGGTTCATGAGATTTCGAATGCTCAGCTTCATTGTGTTTTGAACATGGTTTCCAGTTTTCTGGTATATATGTTCTAGTGCTTGTTGAATAGATGGAAAAATTATCAGCATGAAAGATGGAGATATTGTGTGAGATTTCAATTGAAAACGATGATCTAAATTGTACTTACTTTGAATAGTTCATAGTACCAACACGATTCAATGTCACAATTTTAATTTAAGCTGAAAATATTAATCAGAAATACGATTTCAAGTACATTGTCTACTCTTAACCAAAATGTGTTATTAGTCCATTGAATAAATGTGAAAAAACCACTTGTGGTATGCTATTTGGAGTCTAAGGGTTGTTCTTTCTGAGTGCTTGTTCCTGATTTTTATTGAATTTGGCAAGTCCTGCGTACTAATCGATGTTCCAATACTTTTGTAAATCCAGGGGGATGAAGAGAAAGCTAAGAAAGAACAAAGAAGGAAGGAGAGAAAAAGAGATAAGAAAGATAAGAAGGAGAAGAAAGATAAGAAGGAGAAAAAAGATAAGAAGGAGAAAAAGAGGAAGGAGAGGGAAGGAAAGGAAGGTGAAAGCCAAAAGCACAGTCATAAGAGACGGCGTAAAGAAGAAGGTGCCAAAGATGATGGTCAAGTTGATGTTTTTTGCAAACTTAAAGGAAGCGAAATTGATTGTTTGGAAAAGAGTAGCCTTACTGTAGAACGTGAGCTGCTTCAGTCGACGTCGCAGAACTCTTGTGATAGCACTCTTAACAGCAATGAGATACTACCAAAGCAGAAGGAGAAGCAGCTTCGCGATGTTAGACATAACAATGACTCTGGTGAGTTTGTTTGTGTTTCTTCCTTTCCCGGGGAAGGATCTAGTATTCTTGTTGGGTCTAATTTCCTTTTCAGGACATTGTTGACATTCTTTCTTCAAATTTTTGATATGAATTTGAAGAAAGCATCATTCGGATCCGATTGCCTATCCGAAGGCAGAAAGATCCCGAGGTGATGATCACCAACAAGGATCAACAAATACCCCGGGGAATAAAGTTAGATTCGTCCCAGCTTGCGACTAGAGAGCCGGTTAATCAACATCCTTGTTCTACTTCTGCTCTAGAACATGCTTCAAAGCCACGTGAAGAGAAAAGGAAAGATCCCACTTTCACAAAGAAGCTCGGTAAAGAGAAGAAGATATCTTTATCCTCTACTCGAGAAACTTCTCAACCTTCAAGCCTATGCCGAATTTGCCCTCCATCCATTGCGGCACAATTCGTGAATGTAGTTGAGAATTGGGTCCCTAACACGATCGAGAGAAGAGTAGACCTCACTAACTCTGAAGATGAAGAATGTTGGTGGTTGATGAAGAGACCAAGTAGCCAAAAGTTTGGCACAGAAAGATGCAAACAAGTTAACATAAACAATGAGATGAAGCAAGTAAGCAATTCAATGGCATGGCCATGTGCTCGCCTTTTACCAGAAGCTGATGTCCACGCCTTACCTTACACAGTCCCGTTTTGATAACATCAAAGAGCTGGAAGTTTTTAACAAGGAGCCTGGTCCATGTACCAGACATTTTTTGGTTTAGCCTTAAAATTCCAAGGTTGTATAAGAAGAACACAACTGTTTGTTATTCTTTGCGGTTGGTAATAATATGGTAAAATCAATATCACGTGTCAATCTCTCTTGGCCTCTACAGTAATAGAATGAGAAATTTAGATCCTTTTCGAGATGGAAATTTCGTTGGAAGTGGATAAAGATGATCACAATTGTTAAAATATATGTAAATGGGAGAGACTAAACATCAGTTCTGTTAAAAGAGAAGTTGAATTAAGCCCACAATTCGTTTTATAAGGAACTAAGAAAGAGTGATCACAAATAAATACGGAAAACAAAAAAAAAAAACTGAAAAAGGAATACTTTTTGAACCACCCTGACCCTGTCATCGACATTTGAAAGAGCTTCTTGACTTCCATGAAAGCTATTACAAAATGGAGCAGGCCTTTTGTGCTTTGTTCTTCTTTTTCTTCTGCTTTGGAGGTTGAAGGACCACTCTGATCGCTGCATCGAACACTCCCTTCACGTTCTTCAGATTCACATAGTTTTCATCAGAAAGATGAATCCAACATTGATAAATTGATTCATAAGATGCATTTTTTTGTTTTACCTCTTGTGATTTTGAACTGCACTCGATGTAAGCAGGAGCTCCAATTAGCTTCTTCAGCTCCTCTCCCTTTGATGCAAAGGGGAAAAATGATTATTAACAGGGTTTTGTAAAACTGAGAAATTACACTCAGGAAATAAAAGTATTTCATACCTGAGCAGTAGTAATAGGGACAGCACCAGGATGGTCGATAAAGAACTGTTTGTCATCCCGAAGATCTGACACAAACCAAGGTTGTGAAATAATCAAAAAAGACCAAGATCAAAGATTTAGATGCAGCAAACGACTGAGAGTTACAACCAAACATTTCACTGAAGATCTTGCAAATGCCTTTTCTAGAGGTATATACTTGACATTAGGTATTTGATAGGGTGACAATGCCTCTCGAAAGAAAGGTCAGTAAAAGTTAAAAAAGGTTATATAGCATATGGTAGCTTATCACAAGAAGTGCAAGATACAAGAAGAAACCTGTTGACCAATGATAAACTCTGAAAACTAGCCTTGGTTTTCACCTAACGGATCCATCTTGAACATGTACAAGTTTGACCAGAAGCAAGAAAATGTGAAGTTATGTCCACTAATGTGATCATATATATCAGAGCAGCCTAATAAAGTGACTGTGTAGGTCCTGGTACTAATGAGAATCAGGTCTCAGAGGAAATGGCAAAGGAACTAACCTAGTTTGGTGCCAACAAGGACGATTGGAACACCAGGAGCATAGTGCTTCAACTCAGGGATCCACTGTAAAACAGAAGATGAAGCAGCAAAAAAAGCAAAAGACTGGCAAAACTCAATATGTAGTTCAAAATTAGAAAGTCACCTTCTTGGAAACATTTTCATAACTAGCCTTACTAATGAGAGAAAAGGCTAGAATGAAGACATCAGCACCGCGGTAACTCAAAGGTCTTAATCTGTTATAGTCCTCCTGCCCTGTGTAAATAATTCAGACCATGATTCAGTTTATTATCAATAGCTGCCATAGCTCTTGATATGATGCAATAAGGTAATAATAACCTGCAGTATCCCACAATCCTAGATTGACGGTGCTCCCATTAACAACCACATTTGCACTAAAGTTATCGAAAACAGTCGGAACATAATCCTGTTTCAATGGAAGAAATTTACAACATTATTGAACTCATGGATCCAGAATCAGACAAATAAAAATAACAATTACCGTCGGAAAGGTGTTGCTGGTGTAAGAAATCAGCAAACAAGTTTTACCAACAGCTCCATCACCAACGGTAACGCACTTTATGAATCTTGAAGCGCTCATTGCCTCCACAAGCAATGATCAAGAGATTATTCAAAAAAAACAATTAAAACCAACCTCAGATCTACACCTGAGGAACCCAGAAAACCCCACAATATGAATATGAAGCCACTTCCTCCAACATTATCTTCAATTAACAACCATCTCCGGGAACAACCAAAACCCTAAAACAAATGTAAATGTGCAAACAAACCCTAAAAGGAACAAAATCAGATGATGAATAAACAAAACGTGAGGACGATGAAGAATTGGATCGAGGAACTAGTAGAGAGAGAAAGAGACAACTAAAACAATGTCATGGCCGGAAATATTTGCCATTGAAGCGTTCGCTCATGGAATAATCTCCGCCATCAACTTCCCGATTGTTTTGCTTCTTTTTTTTTTGTAAAATTAATATTAACGTATTTGTTTATTTTTCCCCTGTTTTTATTAGTTTCAATTTGAATTGTAGCAAATTTTCATTTTCGTTTTCCTGAAAATTTTCAACCATTTGAATATAATTTATACTATTAATTTTTCATGTTATTTATTTATGGCAGCAAATAACATTGCACTTGTACATTATTAACATTGCACTTTTTTCTATCGTTGTATCAAGCCCTGACCAACGAAATGTATGGGCATTGGGGACTATTGGTCGTTTTACTCGTTGGTGAGAATGTTTAATTAAGTTATTTATGATAAATTAATAATATTAACCTTCACAATGGTCGAATCTCTAGGAGCATCCCAACCATCTATTGCACCAAAATGTTCGTCATAACTTGTTTAAAATATAAATTTTTCTACAAAATCAGGATTTTATTTGTTAATAATATAAAAACCAAATTGTTTAAATCAAATTTATCTCAAAGTATAACCAAGCCACGGTAGTTTAGTAGTAGGCAGGACCTTCAAAGATAGTTTAAGGTTAATGGTAGGCAGAAACTTGGAAGATGTCTCGTGGTTCAAGTCCTGTTTGGGAAGGGGTGAATCTTTTATCTAAACTAATAACTGCATGAATGAAAAAAATTGAATAGATGCGAAGATTAGCAAAAGGGTTCTCCAAAACTATAAAAAATACTTTGCTTTCTCCATATGACAAAACATACTTCTGCCACATACACTTCTTCAATCCTATATATTTCTCTATATATATATTCATCGTTCTGAAACATTCTTCAATCCTATTCAGCTCTGAGACATTTTCAATCCTTCTGTTCATCGATTTTAGTAATTTTGCTTGTGCTTTGAAAGTCTGACAATGGCAGTGAACGTTGATGCAGAGTACCTCAAAGAGATAGAGAAGACTCGTAGAGACCTTCGAGCTCTCATCTCTTCCAGAAACTGTGCTCCCATTATGCTTCGTCTTGCGTAAGATCCTCTCTCTCTCTCTCTCAGAATCATTCTCCGTTTTTCTTCCTTGTCTTAATGTTTCCAGTGTGCATATAGATGGCATGATGCAGGAACCTATGATGCCAAGAAGAAAACCGGAGGTCCCAATGGATCCATCAGGTTCAAGGAAGAGCTAAACCGTGCACACAACAAAGGTTTGGATAAAGCAGTCGCCTTCTGCGGTGAGTTTATGATACCTTTAATCCATGACTACCACAGTACTACTCTTCAGGACCTGACAATAAATAGTAGCTGTTTCCTTTGATGTCTGAATTTTGGTTTCTGGTTTCAGAGGAAGTAAAGGCTAAGCATCCGCTAGTCTCTTACGCTGACCTTTATCAGGTAAACATTGATATATAGCATCTCTAAGCCATTAAAAGCTCATAAAAACTTTCTTCCCCCTCGATGGTCAGCTTGACAGATTCTTTGATTTCATTTCAGCTTGCTGGAGTTGTTGCAGTGGAGGTTACTGGTGGCCCTACAATCCCATTCACTCCAGGCCGTAAGGTACTTACACTTACCACTAACGGATATACGTGAAATCATAGTTGCTAAGTGGGTTTACTAATGCTGAGATATATAATATCAGGATGCTGATTCCGCAGACGACGGAGAACTTCCAAATCCAAATGAAGGTTCCTCCCGCAGTTTGTAGCTCCTTGCAACAATTCTATTTCAAAAACTGACTAAGCCCTCCTTTTGGATTATTGCAGGTGCTTCACATTTAAGAACTCTCTTCTCTCGTATGGGTCTATCGGATAGAGACATTGTAGCTCTCTCTGGAGGCCACACTTTGGTACTAAGTACTAACACTCAAAATATTCGCTGGTCATTAAAACGTGCTCCACTTAACCAACTTGGTTGCTGCTTTTATATCTAGGGGCGTGCACATAAGGAGAGATCAGATTTTGAAGGTCCTTGGACACAAGATCCTCTCAAGTTTGATAACTCATATTTCGTGTAAGTGAACAACAAAATCACACAAAGTTAGAGCGCGAGTTCTGAAACTTACATTGTCTGCTAATTGCTGTTTCAGAGAGCTTCTAAAAGGGGAAACTCCGGGATTGCTACAACTGAAAACCGACAAGGCTCTACTTGATGATCCCAAGTTCCACCCCTTTGTTAAGCTGTATGCAAAGGTAGCTTAGATTTCAGTACCATTATAAGAAACTTTTACTTAGGATGATTCTCTGGTTTAATATAAAAAATGTATTATGTGTGTCAGGACGAGGGTACGTTCTTCGGAGCTTACACAATTTCACACAAGAAACTTTCAGAACTAGGATTTTATCCACCAAGAAAAATTCCATCAGCAGTGACGCAGCAGATGCTAGGAATCGCTGTTGCTGCAGCTGTTGTGATATCTACCATATGCTACGAAGCAAGCAAAAGAGGAAAGTGAGGAGGTTTCACAGATACGAAAACGGTTATGAGAAGAATTTACAAATGTTAATTGAATGAATGCAATAAATAGAAAAATTCATGCGCTGTTACCTTCATGCTCCTTTTCAAGCTTCATTGCTTTGGAATTGGTCCAAAATTACGAATGTTGTTTAATCATACAGCCTCATAAATAACATTAGCAAGTCACTTTACATAGCAGCATGTGAACTCTCTCTTAGAAACAATGACTACTTTCACCGAAGCAAAGAAACAAAAGTTAACTAAGAAACGAACTCTGTGGATGAGAAGATACAGTTTTAAAGGAAGAACAAATAGTGACTCGGTTGCAATAACCCTCCAATTTACGATGACTCATAAATCCATTACTCTGACTCAAGAAACCATGTACTGTGCTCGGGAATAGCATAGAAACTACACCAT